>PVJC01000649.1:0-79852 GCA_004026665.1 Murina feae | reverse complement strand
AGCAAGTCACTGACCCCCTGCTGCCTCTTTCCCACTCCCCGACGCCCCTCCAAGGGCCTGGACAGCTGCCAAGCAGGCCGCTGACCCCCTGCCACCTCTTTCCCACTCCCCGATGCCCCGCAAAGGGCCTGGGAAGCCCACCAAGCAGGCTGCCGACCCCCTGCCACCTCTTACTCACTTCCTGGTGCCCTCCAACCCTGCCACCTCTTTCCCGCTTCCTGGTGCCCTCCAACCCTGCCACCTCTTTCCCGCTTCCTGGTGCCCTCCAACCCTGCCACCTCTTTCTCGCTTCCCAGTGCCCTCCAACCCTGCCACCTCCTTCCCGCTTCCTGGTGCCCTCCAACCCTGTCACCTCTTTCCCGCTTCCCGGTGCCCTCCAAACCTGCAGCCTCTTTCCCACTCACGGGTCCTGGGTCCTGTGCTGTCCTGCCCTGCAGCCGCTTTGTGCACTCGGGAGGTCCCTCAGCCCTGCCTGTGCCCTCTTGCAGTCTGGAACCCCTCTGGGGATATCCACCTGCTGGCGTGCCTGACCAGCCTGGATGAGGGGCTTTAAAGCTGCCTACAGCTCCCATTGACCCAATGTCCCAGCAAGACTGGCTGGACGCAGGTTTCTGGGGTTTATTTCCTATAATTGATGCTGTTCCTTTAAGGGCTGGGGTTTGTTTATCTTCTATAATTGATGCTGTTTCTTTAAGGCGAGGCCTTTTACTAAGGAAGCCTCCTCTGCCTCACCTCTCGGCTTCTATAATGAAACAATTGTTACTCTTAGACTCAGGCCAGGCTTCAGCTCCTTATGTTGCAAATGTGTTGCAAATGTGTTTTGCTTCAGGCAAGGCTAAGCGAGTGGAGCGCAAGTAGTTTCCCTTTCGCTCCTGCTGCAGCGGATGCTGCCTAAACGTTTACTCAGGTCCAAGAGTGGCGGCCGCCATGTTGGCTGGGTTAATTTGCATACAGCCGCTCTGATTGGCTGTTGGGCGTCCCGGAGAAACAGTTAATTTTACTATTCCGTTTTTATTAGTTTAGATATATATACTGAGTGGCCAGATTATTATGACCACCTGACGTTTGTAGGCAAATTAGCTATAATTTCACGCTGAAGTTGCTAGAGGGCCAGACCATTATAAATAGGGAAGCAGGTTGTTTATCACAACAGTGGAAGTGATTTTTTTTCTGAAGATATGGGTAAATAATGCAATTTAACAGCCTTTGAAGTGGCCAGATTATTATGACCACCCCATCAGTACTTTGTTGGGCCATCTTTTGCCTTTAATATTGCAGTGGTTTTTCTTGGCATTGACTCCACAAGATGTTGAAAGGTGATGTGAGGAATCTGACACCATGCCTGATGAATAGCACTGTCCAGTTCTGTGAGAGTTGATGGTTGTGGAACCAGCTGCCTGATGGCTCTTTTAACTTCATCCCACAAATGCTCAATTGGATTGAGATCTAGTGATTGTGGGGGCCACCTAAGCAAGGTAAAGTCTTCCTCATGTTTTTGAAACCACCCCTGCACAATATGAGCACCATGGCATGGCGCATTGCCTTGTTGGAAGAAGCCATCTCCATTGGGATAGCTATCAACATGATAGGATGAATTTGATCAACAATGATACTTAGGTATATTGTGCTATTCAGACATTGTTCTACATGAATTCAAGGGCCCAAATCATGCCAAGAAAACATGCCCCAAACCATAACACTGCCCCTACCAGCTTGAAGGATTGTACTCATGCATGTGGGGTGCATGCTTTCATGCTGTTTCCACTAAATTCTCACTCGGCCATCTGCATGATGCAACTGGAAACGTGATTCATCGAACCACATGACTTTTTCCCAATGCTCACCTGTCCAATCCTTGTGTTCCTGTGCAAATTGGAGACGTTTTATCTTGGTAACTGCAGACAGCAAAAGTTTTCTAACAGGACTTCAGCTTCCATATCCCATATGATGCAGTGTATGGTTAATTTGCCTGCAAAAGTCAGGTGGTCATAATAATCTGGCCACTCAGTATATATATCTATATATATATATCTATATAGATATATATAGATATAAATAGATATAGATAGATATAGATAGATATAGATATATAGATATATATATATATATATCCTAACCTACAAATAACTGTAATCTATTAGGTCTAGTATTAGGAATAACAGTGTACACACAGGCATAAAGCAAGACAAATATGAAAAAAAAACTGTATAATCTCCATGATAACAATAAGTTATTTAAAATATAGAATTATATATTTCAGTGAAGAAGAATATTAACTATGACACTCAGCTTGGAGGAGAAATGTCTTAGAGTAGGCTAGGTGAATCTGCATAAAAAACAAATATTGAAATCTCCGAGGCTTATTTTTTCTTCTCATAAAAAAAAAGATGCTTCCATCTCACCTGGACAGCATTCTCCAAATAACGCTCATAGGCTGTGTCCATTGTATGGCTTTGTCATCTTGATGTGGATCTTCCATGAGCTTTCCAGAGCAGAGGAAAAGAGAGTTCTTGGAAAACTCACACTATTCTTTTACCCTTTGTCCTGGAAGTGACTCAGGTCACTATGCCTAAGTTCATTGGCCAGATTTAGTCACGTGTCCCAACCTGACCTCAAGGGTCATTGAGAAATGCAGTGTGCTAGAGAAAAGGGACATGAATAAGGCCTAGTAAAAAATAGCATTCTTTTGGCCCTGGATGGGTCGCTTAGTTGGTTACAGTGTCATCTGATACCCCAAGGTTGTGGGTTTGATCCCTGGTCAGAGCACATACAAGAATTAATCAATGAATGCATAGGTAAGCGGAACAACAAATTTCTCCTTCTCTCTCTCTCTCTCAAAAAAAAAATTATTTTTCTGATTCAGAAGGGAATAAGTCAGACTATATTTGATTTATTGGCACTTCCAGGAAGTTTAACCTTGAGTTAAGTCCTGAAATAAAACAATTTTACCAGTTTTAAAGAGATAGCTGATATCAACCAAAGGACTTGTATGCATATATGTATAATAACCCATGGACACAGACAATAGAGTGGTAAAGGCCTAGGGCGGGGACCAGGTGGACTAGAAGGGGCCAATTGGAAGAAAAGGGGACATAATGTAATACTTTCAACAATAAAGATTTAATTAAAAAATAAAATATGTCCAAGAAAAATAAAATAGGTAGCTGATAATAAAAGTGTGTGGTGTTTTTGTTTGTTTGTATTTTAAAATGTATTGGGTATCTAGCTTCTTGCCTCCTCAAATTCTAATGATGTCTTTTGGCCATTAGTGGCTTATTTTCCCTCTTCTCAAAATTACTAAGCACATAATTAACAATTAACAAATACACAGACTTATTGAATTAAGGGAAACAAACTTTACACTCAATCAGTCCTGACACTTGTTAGTTTTATTAAAGATTTAATGAGGAAAGAGATAAAAGAATAAATGAGTAGAAAGTTCCACTAATAACTAACAATTTTTCTGTCTTTCATCTTCTTCCAAAGTAGCCATAATTAAGGGTTGATGATGTCATATTTATAATAATGCCTCTATTTGTCTCTCCCTTTCAACTTTACAAAGTGTGTTACATCTGTTATCTCACTATATCCTTACACAGTGCAAGGGCAGCAAGGCAGGCATTATCCCGTTTTGCAGATTAGGAAATTAGAACACTGTGATGTTAAGTGAGCTGCCTAAGATCTGCAAATAGTCCTGATGTTGTCACTGGGAACCAGATCTCCTGACTTCCTTACCTATGCTTTACCCACTAGCACATAGAGGTTCACTACAAATAGAAATTATTCATAGAGACAAGATGATAAGGTCTACTTTTTAACTTTGAATATGGAGGAATCCAAGTTGGCCATAATAATGTAATAACAGCATCATTTTCAAAAAGCTCATTGTGTGCAGTTTTATAAACTATTCTGGAAGTAAGTGGGATATAAGGGTACAGAGGGGTCTACACAGGGGTCAGGAAGGTTTTTCTGTAAAGGTCCACCCAGATAGTAAATGTTTTAATCTTTGCAGCCATATGCTCTCTGTTGCATACTCTTCTTTCTTATTATTTTTACAATATTTAAACAATAATTTTAGCTTACAAGTTGTTAAAAAAGGGCCATGGGTTGGATTTGTCCCATAAGCTGTTTATCCACAGAAGATAAGCTGACAGTGACCACATAGCTGATTGCTGTAGCATAAACATGTCGCTGCCTCCCCCAGGTGTTCAGCATGCCTTGTGTCACCTCCTTGGCAGTTTTCTTTAAGGTCACAAATTACCTGCTTTCAAACGAGGTATACCACCTGTGGTCTCTGAATTTCTTCCTCTGCCAGTTGACGTGCAGGGTCTCCTTTCTGATATATTGCAGGGTCTGTGACTTAGTTTCATGCACTATTTTTTAGTTCCCTTGCTGTTGGGAGCCATGGGGCATGATGCTGCCATTCTTTAGATGACTATTTGCTCATGTTGGGCCTCTTCAAAGTGTCCTTCCCTCCTCACTTTATATACTTGTCCCTCTTTTAAAAAATATATATAGTTATATAGCTGTAGATATACATAGATATATAGATATAGATATATATAGATATAGATATAGATATACATAGATATATAGATATAGATATATATAGATATATAGATATAGATATATATAGATATATAGATATATGTAGATATTGATATATAGTTATATAGATTGATTGATTTCAAAAGGAGAGGGAGAGAGAGATAAAAAAAATCAATGATGAGAGAAAATCATTGATCAGCTGCCTTTTGCATGCTCCCCACTCGGGATTGAGCCCATAACCCAGATATGTGACCTGACTGGGAATCAAACCATGACCTCCTCATTCATAGGTCAATGCTCAACTACTGAGCCATGCTACTCAGGTCTTGTTGCTCTTTGTATCCTCTTAGTTACCTCTTGTTAAAGCTTATGAGAGTGGAGGGTGGGCATCTAGGAGGTCAATCAGGGGCACTGAAGATAAGCCAGGTGATCATCCAAGGCCAGGGAGCCTTCCCAAAACTAATTTGCTCTTTCCTCCTGGGCTCCTGGCCGTTGCAGTGGGCAAAAGTAGTGCTAGAACTCTTGGAGGTCAGCAGTCTCAGGTGATGTAGATGTGCCTTCATTAATGTGCAAATACTCTGCAGTGGAAATCAATCACTTTTTATAAGTTTCTCCTAGTGATTTTTTTTTTTAATTTCAGCTATTTTTTTTTTTTTTTTTTAGACAGAACATGTTTTGTTCATCCAATAGATGTTTGTAATCCACCATAAATCAGGCACTGTATTAACTGCCAGGTCACAAAGAGAAATGATACATTGTATCTTCTTAAGGAGTTTGAATTTTTGAAGGAGATAGTTGAATACATGGGCTGTTATAATCTATATATATAAAAGCCTAAGCAACCATTAAGACCAGTTGATGGAACGACCAGTTAACTGGTTGCTATGACATACACTAACCACCAGGGGGCATATGCTCAATGCAGGAGCTGCCCTCTGGAGGTCAGTGTGCTCCCACAGCCAAACTCCCCGGTTCCTGTCTCCTCTGCCCCCCAACTGCCAGCCAGGCTGATTGGAATGGGGCAAGATGGCCCCAATCAGTCCTACTCGCCAGGCAGGCTGAGGGACCCCACCCATGCATGAATTCATGCACCGGGCCTCTACTACAGAATAAGTACAAATATAGAGCTTTACACGGGGTGCCACTGGAGCATGGAAGAGATTCATGATTTTCAGGGAAAAGGGACAGCTAGTAAAGATGTCAGAAAAGAAGTGATGTCTGAGTTGAGTAAAAGAGAAAATGAACAAAATGGTCCAGACAGGGGATAACACCTACAAAGAGGTGTGATAGTGTATGCTGTGATCAGAAACTATCCAGAGCATGTGACTTGCACATGTGGTGCCTAGCAAGGAAGGGTGGGTGGTAAGGCACAAATGTAGACCTGTGTGAGACTGTACTCTGTGCTGAGGTATAAAGGTTGTTAATCCTGAAGCCCATGGTGAGCAAGTGTGGCAGAGCAGTGACACCCCAAGGTTTGTGTTTTCAAAATCTCTCTTAGGCTCTGATGTGGAGGTTGGACTGATGAAACAGCAAGAGGTAATTACAACTGCCTAGCAAAAGAGGGTACATATTGGAGTTATGGCAATAGCCAAGTGGGTAGCAAAAGGGAAAGGTTTAAGAAATGATTAGGAAACAACAGCACTTAGTAACTGATTATGAGTGTGAAATAGGGAAAGATCCAAAACTATTTCCAGGTTAATGACTTGGAAATACGGAAATGTTATCCAACAACACTGGAAACACTGAGAGAGGAGCAAGGAGGAAATTGGGAGCTCAGATGAATCATTCCATTTTAGACATGCCCTGGTCTGAAAATCCTCTGGGATCTCTAAGTGAAGATATTCAGTGTACAGTAGGAGAAGTTGGTTTAAAGGTCAGGAATAGTGACTCTGCTGGTTATATCACTAACTAGCTGTTTGAGGCCATGGTTTTAGATGTAATTGTCCTAGGAGAATTTGGAGCTTGAGAAGTAAACAGGAGCAAGGAAAAACCCCAAGGAATTCCACATTTTTAAGATGCCAGAAAAGCCTGCAATGGTGATAGGAGATCAAGAAGGCATGGTCAGAGAGATAGGAATATAATTGGAACCAGGTGCCATTGTAGAATGCAGGAGCAGAAGGAGTGTGCATTTAGTTAAATAAGAGTGAAAAAAATCCATTTTATGTAGAAAATAAAAGATCACTTGTTATAAACAGCTTAGTAGAGTGGTGGAAGTAGAAACTAGATTGGAACTATTTGATTAGTGATTAATTAAAGGAGATAATGTAAATGTTGGATGTAAAGTCTTTGAAAACACTTCATTTACTCTTAAGTTTTGCAAATACATAGTAGACTTTTATCAGTATAATCCTAGGCATAACCTCTGGACTTGGAACTGTCCTTTGAAACAATTAATCTATTTAATTTGCATGTCTCAATGATAATAGAATCATGGATAATAGAATCAAAAGATTCATAACAGAATCTACAATAACCTCTTATTCTCGACACAAATCCCCTCTATAATTCTTTCCTCTGCAGGAAACTCATTACTTTAAAATTACTCTTGTGCATTTACTAAATAACTCATTATTAGAGGCTCTACCAGGAATTTGTTTTTCTGTTCTAGGGCCCCTGGACAGTTATAGACCTTCCTTTCTCACCTTCAGGAAGACAGACACTCTTGGCCTCCGTCACCAGTCACACTGCTTCCTCAGCTCTTCCCGTTATCTCTGCCCCCAAGTTTGAAGAGCAAGAAACCATATCCTTGTCTCTCCTTTACTTGCTCTCTTCAAAGATTATCACATAGGCCCTTTGTGATTTCAAGGTTTTGGGAATCTTCCTAATAATGACTAAAGAGAAATAAGCAAGAGTAAAAACCAAACCAACAAACATGGGAAATTGTCAAAGCTTCAGAAGTCTTGAGTTAAGATCATGAGTGAGATGTTAAGAGCGCCTTATCCTGCTAGCTATGCCTATGTCCGGGTTCACAAAGTCACCTCTTCCATACCCTCCCCCCCCCAGATTCCATGTCCTCATGTTCTTCATGACTTCTCTATCAAGAGGACTAGATGGTGACATCAAGAGAGACCAAGAAGCCTTCCTTTGTGATGCTTCTGAGAACCCACAGGCTTAGTGATCCTCATTCCATTGGCCTCAGGCCTCAAAGAAATGATTGCCTTGTGTTTTCCCATAGAGTTGAAAAGCAAATCTTAATTCTAAAATACTAATAATTTCCATCCTTCCCAGTTCAATCTCATTTGTTAATTTAAAATTCTTGTTTATGATCTTCTGTAAATCGTTGATGTACATATAAACTAGAGCCAAAGCAAAGAAAGAGGCCCAAGGCATGAAAGTGGAAACTATCTTCCATTTCATAATCAATCCACGAGCTAATGTTCTTTAGAAAGTAATTCAAATGTTATCAGCCCATTTAACTGTTGTATAATTCAGTTTCCATATATCATTGTGTTCATGAAGTCAAATGAGAAATGCATAGCTGAAATTCAGATACACTATTATGAGAGAGGATGGTACAGTGATTACAAGGATGGGCTCTGGAGCCAGATACACTGGTTTTGAATCCTACTTCCTCAGCTTACTAGATTTGAGACCATTTGCAGGTTACTTAAGTTCTCTGTGTCTCAGATCTCTTACCTACAAAATGAGGACAATATTAATACCTCATAGAGTTTTCATGAGAATTAGATAAAAGAATTCACATAAAGCACTTAACCAGTGCCTGACTGATAGCAAGTATCCAAAAAAAAAAAATCTTGGCTTTTACAAATGTAAAATGGTAGCTCTCAGTTGGGGCAGGGATAGAATATTGAATAATCAGAATCTCCATGTAGGTCAGAAAATATACTTTGAAACAATGTGTCAGTTGATTCTAATACCACTCCTCCATTTTGGTTAAGAATCAAGGGTATTTCATTTTTCTCTTTTCAGCTATGCTGTCATGTGTCACATAATGAAGCTCTGATGTTTCAATCAACGACAGACTATATATACTAGTACTACAATGATCCCATCCTATATAATAAAAGGTTAATATGCAAATTGTTTTCTTGACTTGGAGTTTGACCAGGGGGCAGGGCTGGGCTGCCAACTACCCACAACCCCTCTCTCCAGCCGGCCTAGCCCAATCGCCTCACTCAGGGTGGGCTGGCCAGACCCCACCCATGCACAAATTCATACACTGGGCCTCTAGTAAGATTATAATGGATTATGACCAAAATTTTGTTTGCAATGTTGGGAGAAAAGGTTGGACCTGATTAAAATGAATTTATTGCTAGCTCTGGGTGGTTTAAATAGCCAACGAGTCTCATTACTCTGTTCACCTACTGTGCACCCTGAGGCTAAGACTCAGAGTTGGTGAGGGAGCCAGGGGAAAGAGCCAGGGGAAGGCAAGTCTAGGAGCCCACCCCTAACCCAACATGCCCATATCACACACTTGTGTGCACACACTCGCTCCCCTTCAATCCATTTCTTCTTTTCTTTTCTCCCAGTCCCATTCTCCCTTCCCTTTCTTCCACCCATACTTCTCCCCATCTCTCCCTTTTATTATCTCTCATCTCAATCTTCATCTCTCTGGGTCTCTTTTGGTCTCTGCTCTCCCTGTCTCTCCCCTTTCCTTTCTACCATTTTTTTCTTCCTCTCTCCTTCCCTTCTCCTGAATTCTACTCTCCCTCTAAGGGCACCTCCCTTCACAGACTTTGCCCTGTCCCTAATGTGCACACACACTTTATCCTTTATACTATATATTTACTGTACCTTTTTTAATGTTTATGTATGTTTAGATAAATAAATACCACTGTGTTAAATTGCTTACAGTATTCTATACAGTAACATACTGTATATATTTGTAGCCTAGAAGCAATAGACTATACCATGTAGCCTATATTATCTTAGTAGGATATACTATCTAGGTTTCTATAGGTACACTATGAAATTCACACAATAACAAAAAATTCATTTCTCACAATGTATCCCCATCATTAAGTGACATGTGATTGACTATATTGTCATTGAAAATAAAATAAAAAAGTCTGACTTAATCTGCTGTGGGATGAATGCCATCCCTCCCGATTCATTTGTTGAAGTCTTCACCCCCAGTGCCTTATAGTGTGACTCTATTTGGAGATCAGATCTTTAGAGAGTGGATTAAGTTAAAATGAAATGATTAAGGTAGACCCTAATCTAATATGATCGCTGTCCTTAGAAGAAGTGGAAATTTGAAGACAGGCACTAGGCGAAGACCATGTGAAAACAGGGAGAGAATGGCTATATAAAGCCAAGGAGACAGGCCTCTGAAGAAACCAACCATGCCAGCACCTTGACCTCAGATTTCTTGTCTCCAGAATTGTGAGAAAATAAATTTCTATTAAGTCACCAGTATTTGGCAGCCCTAGTAAACTAATACATAATCTAATTGATTCCACCCTATGACTGGGGGATTTTTAAGGATTTCCAAGATATTCTTTGTTAATTCTGTCTAGAATTGTGCCTAGAATCAATACCTCAGTTTATGGCATGTAATTTGCAAGATCTATTATCTTTACCCCTTTAACGATTGCGTAGATACATACATACCCAATCTTTGGGTAAGTACATATATAGCACTTCCTTTGTCCACCAAAATTCACTAGCATAAGCTCTTTTTGCATCCCAGATACAATCTATATGGGTAATGAAATTCAAACTCATTTAGAGTAATTACATCCTCTCCTTTTATCCCTTAACCAATCTCAGACTTCAGTTGCCTCTTCACAAGTGCTTTCCCTCGTTTTAGCCAATCATGTTGATAAAGATGATAAAAGAAAGTGAGAATGTGGACAAGTTCATCTTCTCTCTGACATCTTTCAGAAGTAGGGAGGCTTATGAAATTCTTGTTCTGAATTTACTTAGTTTGGTAGCTTTAACTTAATCCGGGCTTTATTCTGTCTTTCCCATTATAACAGGTTGGAGGTACTCTTCTGTATTTTTCTGGACTGCTTGTCTCTCCTGCGATCTTTAGTTCAATGGAAATATCAAACTATGAGTCAAAACATTAGGATGCTGTCTATTGCTTGTAACCTGGGTCAAGTTGCTGAGTCTGTTTCTTTGTCTATAAAACATAGCTAAAAATATTCCCTCTTATAAGGGAGTGTCATTATAACTTTATGCTTAATTTCTATAACATATGCAAAAACACTTTGTAAATTATTTATTCAGATATATATATATAAAACTTTATTATTGTTATTGCTATTATTTTAGACCTAGCTTTTAGTTCTGAGTTCAAGAGGTATTTATGAAACCATATCAGTCTTTTAATTTGCTTATTTTTCATTTTGATCTTTTAAAACAAACTCTCATTTTATAAAATTCAAAACATAAAAAAGAGTATATAGTGAAAAGTCTCTTTCTTCCTTCTCAGTCTCCCAGTACTCCATGCCCCTCTTTGGGAGAAACCAATATTTTTTATGGATGTTTCCAGAAAGATTCTATGTATACATTCTTTCTCCTCTCCCCTCCTTTTTTTAAACTCAGATATGGACATTATATGATTCCTTCTTATATCTTCATCTTTTCTTCCTTATACTGACAAATTTTCTGGGAATTTTATCTCCTCAATGAGTCATATACCCATCTACATTTTTTGATTTGGGATCAGAACTTTCTTTTCTCTCAGTTTTAAAAACTATCCGTTAATAGTCTATAGTACACACTTATCTTTTCAAAGTATGGCGACAAGTTGCTTTCCCCTGAAATCTTCAGTGGAAGAAGAAAAAAAAAATCACCATCTTTGGCAGCAAGAAACATCTTTTAGTTCTCACAAACCAAATATCAATCTAGTTTTGTGCAGAGGTTGTGTTTTGATGTTTTCATGAAAGGCACCATGGCACATTAGAAAGAGGGCCTGCTCTCACGTCAGCCAGATCTATGATCTACCTCTACAGCTTTTAAACTCTTTGATTCTGGCTAAGTTTCTGATCCTCACCTCATTCTGTCTCTCCATTTCCACTTTGAAAAGTGCACCTGATAAATAATTACCTCAAGGGAGTGCCCTCAGCAGATCTGTTTCTTGCTTCAACAGTATTTGGACAGAACAGATCTAGGGCTGCCCCTTCTTCTCCCCCGCAACCACCTTCCAACCTCCTTTTCAGTTGCCACCTTTTGAACCGTGTCAGCCATCCTTGGTTTTTGAGACCAGTCAACACTGTTTTTTGAGCTTAACTTATTACCAAGCAACCATGATCTCCCAAACTCATTGCAATTATTCCATCGAGGTGGAGGCTGCCTCCTACACTTACCTCTCTCTGGGCTTCTATTTCCATCATGAGGATGTGGCTCTGAAGAATGTGGGAACTTCTTCCTCAAGTTGGCCGAGAAGAAGCTCGATGGTGCCAAGCATCTCTTAAAGATGCAAACCTGGCATGGTGACCATGTCCTCTCCCAGGACATGCAGAAGCCTTCCCAAGATGAATGGGATAAAACTTAACTCCATGGAAGCTGCCATGGTCATGAAGAACCTGAGTAAGACCCTTTTGGATCTGCATGCCCAAGGTTCTACTCGTGCAGACCCTTGTCTCTGTGATTTTCTGGAGAACCACTTCCTGGATGGACACAGAGACAAGGGTCTCCTCTGGATGAGGAGGTGAAACACATCAAGAAGATGGGCAACCATCTGACTAACCTCTGTAGGCTGGCCAGTCCCAGGCTGGGCTGGGCAATTATCTCTTTGAAAGGCTCACCCTTAAGTACAACTAGGAGCCTCTCCCTGCAACCACCAGGCATCCCTTTAACCACCCTGGATCTCTCTCCCATGCCTTGAACAAAATGAAAACAATAAATCTTTTTGCAGCAAAATAATAATTATAATCACCTCAAGGATTAACTTACATGATGTATATATAGTGCCAGGTATATCATACTTGGTTCATAAATACTGTTCCTCTTTGTTCTAATATTATAGCATATGTATTAAATTATTTTCTCACACTTTAATAATTTTTATTGAGTAAATTCCAACTAATAGTCAATAAATATTTCTTGCTTATCTAATATTTAGGGGACTTAGGTAGATGTTAAAGATACAAAGAAAGAAATATATGCTCCCCCTTTTTGTAAGGGAATTATATTCTAATTAGGGAGATAACATGTGTAAGGAAAGCAAAGCAAACAAACAAACAAACGCCAGTAAGTAGCAGAACATGACCATGCTTAGACTAGGAATAAGTAATTTAATGAAAAAATAGAAAGAAAAGACTTTCATATGAAGGAATGAGATGCAACCATGCTCAATACTAAATGCTAGTGCTGTTATTCCAAAATTTAGCTCAATATTTAGAGAAGGCAATGAATAGAAAATCAATGCAGTGAAAACAACAATTTATGCATATTTTACTCTACTTTTTAAAATAAGGACAATGCTCAAAATTCTTGTCATACTGAAAGAAATTAATTCCCTTTCAGCAAGAATTTAAACTATTCCATTTTAGTCTATTATATAGAATGTAGGAAAGTTGCTAAGATACAGCTTAAATGCGAAGACTTTGTTCTCTCTCATTTTAATTCAATATAGTCAATACAAGATATAATTAGACTAACATTGAATAGCAACTCATTTCTTGTTGATATAGTTACATTTCTATAGACTCTCAGTATTAAAGTTATTTGCCCAGAGTCTTTAAAAACAATGAAATCCCAGCTCATGACTAAGACAGTACTTACTAAAACAAGAACCAAATAAAACTGCCTTGATCACATTCATGAGGTAATTCAATTGAACTATACTGAATAAAACCTGGAATACAATAGGTCAAATCTCTGAATGTAATAATCAGGATAGAGAATTTATTGTGGGGGCGACTAACAATTGCATCAGAGAAATAATGATCCTTCCTTTAATTACTTTCCTTTGTAGTGAGCTTAGATCAATATCAACTGTTTGTTTTATTTAAGCTCCTTTATTTTACTTTTTTTTTTAAAGAAGACATTGCGTGACTAAGCAAGTACAAGAACTAAGAGAAACTCATACTAATTTGGCAGGTAAGGTAACAAGCACAATAAAAGTGACATACATTTGGTCCCTGCAAAGAAAGACTTGTGCTGTGCAAACATTTAACAGGCCATGCAGAATAAGAGTCGGAGTGTGATTATTATCTTTTGTTTAATTGTTATGGAAGTGTGGTAAAATCATGATAAATTTATGAAACTGGAAACGTTTGAGATCATGTATGGATTGGTGTTTTTAAGTAAAATTTCTGAGTGTCCCTTTGAATGAAGTGGAGTAGCCTAATTAGTTGCTACTTTTAATCTTTCTCTGGGTTCTCACTGTTAGTGCCAACTATTATTACTATTATTGTTTTATTTTTTGCCAAGGCAAATGAGGAAACGAATATTAGCTTTTTAAAAACAAAGGATACTCCAGAAGCAAAACCAAAGTTTCCATCCCATGCCAAGTTGGAAAGAGCATATGGATGTGAAAGAAAACAGTCTTCGAGGGTGGTCTGTGTGGGGAGCACATCTTCTGATCTGTTAGGAACATTGCACCTGGTTCCCAACACTGATGCCACAGACAATTAAAACCACATATTCATCTAGGTATGGTGACATCCAGAGGCGAAGGCTCCAGATTCAATTCCTTTGAATGGGCAAATTTACACATGACTAAGAAGGCAATGTGGAAATGGCATAGGTGCTCATGCTAATGCTTTGATGGACATAATTATTTGTTGGGATGGCAGAAAAAGCATCTCTGGACTGGGGAAGCCACTCTGTCACTGATGTGGTGAAATGGCTTCGAAAGAGCTATGCTGCCCTATTGCTAGTCGTGTTGTCCTGTCTCACACCAGCCAATGATAAATTTACAATGGATTTCTCTTGTGATTGTGGCCTCACATTTGTCAGCCCATTTGGTAGGTATTATGGTAAGGAATTAAGAACACAGGCTCGGAAGGAAAACAGGGGTTGAATCCTGACTTTGCTATTTTTTGGCTATGTGGCTTAATCACTCTGTGTTTCAGTTTCCTCCTCACTGCCTGTCTCATTATGTTGTTATGTTATACAGTTAAAGTGGCAAAATACCAACTGGCACATGGTAAACCCTCAGGAAATGCAGGCATTATTGTTATCGGTATATAATAAATACTACGAAATCATGTTTCATTTAAATTCTCAGAGAATGAGGTATTCTGTAGATGATCAAGAATTAAGTGGAAATATCTTTGTGTCAAAAGCCTTGTAAATATTACTCCAATTCTTATAGACATGTACTCATGGATCCCTGTAATACTTTCAACAATAAAGATATATTAAAAATAATTAATTAAATACATTGAAGGGGGGGAGAATGTACTCATGACTTTCCTGACTAGTACAGTAAAGACAATGTAATCTCTGATGATAATTTTGCAATGTCTCAGGACATCCTTCTGGACATGATTGGTTATTATAAAGTACTGAGTAAGGGCCTGGCTGGTGTGGCTCAGTGGCTGAGTGTTGACCTATGAACCAGGAGTTTATGGTTCAAATCCTGTCAGGGCACATGCCTGGATTATGGATTCAATCCCCAACAGAGGGGCATGAATCTCTCTCATCATTGATGTTTCTATCTCTCCTTCTCCCTTCCTCTCTGAAATACACACACACACACACACACACACACACACACACACATATATATACTAGGGGCCCGGAGCATGAAATTCGTGGGGGGGGGGGGCGGGTCCTCATCCCAACCTGCACCTTCTCCAATATGGAGTTCTTGGGGACTCTCACAATCCAGGATCTCTGGTTCTTAACCGCTAACCTGCCTGCCTGCCCTAACCACTCCACCTGCCTGCCTGATCCCCCTAACTGCCCTCCCCTGCCGGCCTGGTCACCCCTATTTAACTTTCTTTTTTAATCTTATCCCCTTCACGCACAATTGTATTTGACTTCCTTATTGGCTTCTTCCTCTCACATAATTTTTCTCCTTTATGTAACACTTTTCCTACTGACTCATCATTTATAAACTTTTCTTTCCTCCTTATTTCCTACTTCTGTTCCACCATCATTCTTCCCATTTTTCTACTACCCTCTTTCCCTTCCCACATTCCTTCTTTCCTTTATCTTTACCCCTGCCCATCCTCCCCTTTTCCACCCTTCCCACCTTAATTTTTTTCTTCACTTCCTCCCTCTGACCTGCTTTGCTCCCTCCCCCATTCCTTCCTTCTTCCCATTCTCCTTTCAAGCTCTACCAGCTCCCCCTTTATAACTTTTCTTCCCTCTCTCTTTTTCTCTCATTCTACCTTTGCCATACATTCTTTTCTACTTACTGCCACTGTTTTAATACCTATCTATCTACCTGCCTAATTATCCACTATCATTCATCTTTTTTTCTTTTCTGACTTCTACTTTTAAAATCTGTCCCCAGTACACAACTATACTTGGTTTTCATTATAGGCCCTACAGTTCACTCATACATCCTCTTTCTTTTAACTCTGTTGTCCACTGACTCTTTTATAAAGTTCTTCCCTCCATCCTGTTCCACCCCTCCCCCACCTGGTTACTTTCCCCAAAACTCTCCCTGGCTGCTGCTTCCTCCGCCCCCTCTGCCCATCTCTCCCTCTCCTGGCTCCCTTGAGTTCACCCCAGCTCTGAAGGGAGATGGGGCCTCTCACAGGCTCAGAGGAGAAGGGGTCGGCTGGCTGCTCCCGCCCCTCCTCGGCTGCCGCCTAGAATCCATCATAGAGCACACACATGGAGATCCCGCGACTGATCGATTCCTAGGCCACAGCTGAGGGGCCGGTTGGCTGCTCCCACCCTGCTTCTCCCGCCCCTTGGCTGCGGCCACTAGCTGGCCCGCGCTGTGGCCTGGATCCCGGGGCAGAGGTCTTCTGTTTGCCCTGCTGGACTCCAGTGCCTGGCTTCTCCCAGGGCTGCGACCTCAGCCATCTTGGCTGGGCTAATTTGCATACAGTCACTCTGATTGGCTGGTGGGCATGGCTTAGGTGTCCCGAAGAAATGGTCAATTTTAATATTATGCTTTTATTAGAATATATATATATGGAAATTTGGAATTAATATACATTGACCCAAGTGTAACCCTCTTGAAGAATTTTTAAAATTTTTAATATATATCTTATGTGAGTTTTTCCCATACAATTTGCTTTTAAAAGCAGAAAACAAGACACAAATCCAACTGGATAGTTCCAGTTAGTTGGTTCCAGTTAGTTGGTTATAGCTCATTGAAATTTCACTATTCTCAAAGTGTTCACTTTTTTTGCATATTTACATCCTTTGAAAATGGGCTTTTAGATAAATTCCTCAAACACTGACATTTAAGTTGTTGTTGTTTGAGTATAAATTGCTATAAAAGATGTTTATGAGGCACAGCCAAGATATACATATTTATAAATTTAAATACCTCATTTGATAAATTAAATGTTCAACCCAAAGCTAGGTAACATAAGAAAGAGGAATATAATTATAGACTCATAGGAAATTAAAAATTTTCTGAGAACACTATCCACAATTCCTTGTTAATCTATTTAAAAAATGATGAAATATGTGATTTTTATCTAGGAAATGTATAAATGTAAAAAATGAAAACAGAGAACTTAAAAGAACAGCACAGCAAAGAAACTATAACCACAAAAGAAATCAACAAAGTTTTCCTGAATCTCCCGATAGTTCTTATGATAAATTCTGGACAATATTTTTAGAATAAATTATATTTATGCTAATGAAACTGTTAAGGAGCACATATAACTATGGACATGGTAGTTCATTATATGTGGCTGGCATAATCTACTAAGATTTGACAAAGATGGCAAGCAAAAATAAGATTATTAAGATATAAAGTCATAAATAAAAATCCATCTGGGCATTAAAAATAGAATTTATTTTAGGAATATAGTAATAGTTCAACATTAAGAAATAGTGTTTCAATATAATTGAAGTGTTGCAGTTATACCTAAGCACAAAGTTCAGAGACACAGAGAATTCTTCTAGCCAATGAATTTCATAGCTATTTAAACCTTAGACATCAAATAAGACACAGCAGGTTAACTGAACACTCCACTCCTCTTTTATTTGTCAGTTCTTTTTTTGTGTTTTTTTTTCATGACTTTTGTGACTTAAAAGATTGGTGGTGGGGGTTGGAGGGGGGGAGCAGTTTGCAGCTCTTCAGCTTTGTTTTAGGAGTGCTATTATTTTTAAAACTAGAGGCCCAACGCACAAAATTCATGCGTGGGTAGGGTCCCTTAGCCTGGCTGGTGATCAGGGCCAACCTGTGGGGGTGATCAGGGCCCCTGATGGCACCTGCCTTGGGCAGCCTAGCGCTGCCCACTCACTGGCCCCACCCTCTGCTGCCACCACCAGTAGCCTCCCTCTGCAGGAGGCAACCAGCAAGGCAATTAAGAGGAGGTGTAGTGTCCCCCCACCCCCTGTGGGGTGACCTGTGGGGCAATTGGGGCAGGGGCCTGCTGGCACCCGCCTTGGCTGGCTGGGGCCTGTGGGCTGAAGGCAGCTCTAGCATTGAGCGTCTGCTCCTTGGTGGTCAGGGCATGTCATTCCACCAGTTGTTCTGTTGTTTGATTGATTTGCATATTAGGCTTTTACTATATAGGATTCTTTCACAGCTGTCAGCAATGCTCAAAATAAACCCTTCAAATTTGACAGTTTTCCAGTTTGTGCCTCAAATGGAGAAGAAAAGGACTCTTGGCTGAAGTTCTGTTGGTTTTAACATAAGGTTATAGGTGTAGTTGTTTACCACTCGGCGTCTTACGTTCATACAGCGCGCTTTCCCTGAGTCTATGCCAAGGCTGAGAAGCCCTGGGCAGTGTCTCTGTGTTGTATAAGCTCTAACCTGGAGTTTCTGATGTTCTAATTCCACTATTTTTTTTAATAAGAAAATTCACTTTTTACCCTCATAGGATGATAGGTAGAAAATGTGGACTGACTTTCTTATCTCTTCAGAAAATTTTACTCTGGAAGAGAACTACAAGATAGAAGTCTTTTTGAGCAGATCCCTTCCTGTGATTCTCTTCAGTCACTTCCATTGGTTCCCACTTACATCTCCTGTGCCAGCTGCACCCCTTTATGTGGGTCCTTTCACTAATGGTTGATAATAGAGCTTTCCTTTAGCCACATCTTCTGTGGGGTAGGGTCGCCACTGTTCCTCACTTCCTCATATACCACGAACTGCCAGTACCCTCTGGGAGTACTAGTATTACAGCACCATATGGAGAGAACTATTCTTACTCTGCTGAGCCCACCAAGACTTTGTAACTTTTACAAAGAATGTCCATAGTCTTGTAAGTTGCTTGGGGAAGCAGATCTACATGGTACTCTGAAATATAATTAAACAGCTTTTTTATTTCTCATTTATGATTGTCAGAGGAAGATTATAGATTCCTTAACTTTTTTTTAGCTTGGGCTGTCCTTTTATAATCCCCAAGAACATCTCTCCAAGGGCAAGGTAATGTAGAACCATTTACTGCCTCTTAGAAAAGATGGACCTCAGGAGAGTAGAGTATTTGGCAAGCAAGCCACATTCCTTTTCAGACATTCCTCCTAGGGCACAGGAACAACAAGTACCCAAAGCCTAAGAAAAATCACCAGGTATCCATAATTGCACAGATAGGTATGCAAAATAAATTCTTTATACACTATGACACAAATTTCTGCACATGCACATGTGTACTTTGTGATGTTTGCCTATGTGTGTAAATACACAGGAAATATTTACTGTTCAAATCTGTGTGGATGTGTGCATGTGTGTGTGTGTGTGTGTGTTGTGGTAAACCCCTCAAAAGCATTTACTCTTTCTCCCTCAAAATAAATTATAGCTAGATCCTAAAACAAAGTCCAAGGTTTAAATCTGAGGTTTATGGCACAATAACAGAGTATGGGATAATATGGTATGGGGACAGAAGGCAACAATGTTTATTTAAAAAAATACTGGGCTGAGCTTTAAAAGAGGTTTAGTGTTTGCTGTATCATGAATATAATTCCAACTTTGATGATTTGATTTGTTTATATGTAAAATAGAAATGACTACATATATATATATATATATATATATATATATATATATATATATCCAGTGGGGTCACAAATGCACTCAAACTGCAATCCAATGTATAGAGAAAATGTGCTCTCTTTTTAATTTTATCCTGTAACTAAGCTTATTTCCTTCATGAGTACCTGCAATGCTAGGTACTATATGCTACTATAGACCAATTTCATGTTTTCTGATTCAATAATTTAAACAATCTCATTAGATAAATTCTCAGTCTCATTTGGATAAAATGCATAGATGTTCTTTTCCTGACTCTGCTCCTCTCAAGGATTGTGTCTGGAGACATAAGTTACTTGACTGGCCCTTTCTCTGTGTCCCACATTGTCTGGGGTGTCTACTCTTGAGATCTGATGCATGTGCAACTTGTGGGCGGGTCTCTTGGTTTGACAGGGTTGGCTGATAGTTCTCATCTCCTTTACAGCAGAATTGTGATTCCCAAAATGTGAAAAGTCAACATATTGAATGGGAGAAAGTATTTGGAAACTATCTATACTAATAAAAAGGTAATATGCTAATTAGGGCAGATGTCTTCTGGATGGCAGCTGCCACTATGAGGGCCGAGGCTCAGGCAACCATGGCAGCTGGCAGTGGCAGCAGCAGAGGCATGATGGGGGCATCGCCTTCCCCTGATTGGCTGGTTGCCTCCCATACAAAGAGGCCAGACTATGGCTCTCCTGGGGAGCGGGCCTAAGCCATCAGTAGGACATCCCCTAAGGGCTCCCAGACTGTGAGAGGGGGCAGGCTGGGCTGAGGGACCATCCCCGGAACACAAATTTTTGTGTACCAGGCCTCTTATAAGAGGTTAATATCCAAAATATACAAGAAATTCACAAATAAATAGACAAAAAACAAATAATCTACTTTTTAAAATGGGCAAAGAACCTGAAAGACATTTTTCAAAAGAAGATATACAAATGACCAACAGGTATATGAAAAGGTGCTCAATGCCACTAATCATCAAGAAAACGCTCTGCCATGTAACTTCCAATGTCATCTTGGGGGTTTTCTTCATCCTGGAAATCTGGAAGAAGGAAAGATCACAATGGGGACGTTTTTTTAAAACCTGGCCTGGAAGTGACACACAGCACTTCAATTTGCATTCCATTGGCTAGGATTTAGACACATTTAGTCACACCTGACTGCAGGAAGGCTGGGCATGTGATCTCTCTATGCATCCAGGAAGAGGAAGAGAACAGAATTATTGGTGGGCAAGAGACATCACACACTGTGATCAGATCAGCTAGGCCTCACTGTTGATGCTGGAGGAGCTGAGATAATTAGAAAAGTCTATCTTTCTTGTCAGTGACTGTCTTTGAAGCCTATTTTCTCACAATGAGTTTTTTTCTGTTTTTTTTTCTGTTTATTTTACCTATTTTGACACTCAAAGCAGAGTGCTTGCATTGAGGTGGCCTGCCACGGTAGATAGGAAACTCTGTAACAACAAGATTTACAGGGTATGGAAATGCATCTGAAAAGACTTAAAAATGTCCCATCTTTATTATGTATGTTTTATATGAGGGCTCCTTAAAACTAAAATAAAATGATACACACTATTTATAAGATAATTGCGAGCACCAAAATTTTGTTGGTTTGAAAACAAAATGAAATTTTTATTTCAAAAATTAGTTTTTACCATGAATAGCAATATATCATTATTAGAACCATATCCAAATGTTCTTTGATACCCTAGAGCAGTGGTTCGCAACCTTCTTAATGCTGCGACCCTTTAATACAGTTCCTCATGTTGTGGTGACCCACAACCATAAAATTATTTTCATTGCTACTTCATAACTGTAATTTTGCTACTTTTATGAATCATAATGTAAATATCTGATATGCAGGATGTATTTAGGCGACCCCTGTGAAAGGGTTGTTCGACCCACAGGTTGAAAACCGCTGCCCTAGAGGATAGAGAAGGCATCATATTTATCTCTCTTCCTAGAACATTACTTACTTATACAGCAAATATGTACTGAACTCCTACTATATTCTATATACCTTTTTAGGTTCTAGGTGTCCATCTAGAATGGCCAACTCCTTTTGTTCATGGAAGCTACATTCTATTGTTACTTACATTGTGGTGGGCTTACACTCTAGTAACTAGCCCAGTGTTCAGACTTAATAAATACTTGTGAATGAGTATGAATTGAATTATTATAAACTGTAAAAAGCAAGGTGATTTTTTGCTTTTTAAATTCCTAGAGAGAAAAAAAGGACCATGTTGAATATGATCAAATAAACTTTGTTTAAAAAAAAGTGAAAATAATTAGCACTTACTAATTATGCAGTAAGTATTTATTGCTGTAATTAATACCTATAAAATTTTGAAAATACCCTCAGAATGAGCTCTCTTCTCCCACTTAGTTGCTACTCAATCCTACCTAATAAAAGATTAATATGCAAATTAGGTGCCACTCCATCACAAAGATGGCCACCCCCATGGCCACAAGATGGCAGTGCCTATAGTCACAAGATGGCGGTGCCCAGTCTGTCTCAGCTCCACCACTGAAGTGGTCAGGCCTGTTAGCCAGGCAGGTGGCAGAGGAGGCAGGGGGCCCGAGGGGTAGAACAGGTGATCGATCAGAGGGGGCTGGGGGGTCCCCTGCCCAGGCCAGAGGCCTTCGCCAAAGGCCTCAGGCATGGGCTAGGGCGGACCAGTGATTGGAGGGGGCAGGGGCAGAGCCGGTGATTGGAGGGGTATGAGGGTGCCCTACCCAGGCATAAGGCCTGGGCCAGAGGCCTCAGGCCTGGGCAGGGGCAAGGCCGGAGATCAAAGGGGCCTGGGCTCTGCAGAGCCTGCCATCAGAGGGGCAGGGGCGGAGCCTGCAATAGCAGGGGTCTGGGCATTGGTGGAGCTGGCAAAGCATGGGTCTGGGGGTCCCCTGCCCAGGCCTGCATCCTCGGCCAGTGGTTACAGGCCTGGGCAGGGGTGGAGCTGGTGATCAGAGTGAACAACAGAGGAAACACCATTTCTTACCTCTCATTGGTTAAGCTCCCTGTATGCCACTGGTAATATTCTTAGTAACTTGGGTAAGAAGAATTCAAAAAGGTGATTTAGGGTTTTTCCACCTCACTCCTGGAGAAAAAAATGAAGGTCCACTGCTGGAGGGCTAAGAAATGTCATATCCTGCCCTAGCTGGTTTAGCTCAGTGCATAATGCCTCAGCCTGCTGACTGCAGGGTGTGGGTTCAATTCTGACCAAGGCCATGTACTTAGGTTGCAGGCTCCTCCCTGGGCCCAGGTCAGGACATATGCAGGAGGCAACCAATCAAAGTGTTCCTCTCACTTTGATGTTTCTGTTTTTCCCATCTCTTCCACATTCTCTAAATATCAATGGAAACAAATCCTCAGGTGAGGAAAGAAAGAAAGAAAGAAAGAAAGAAAGAAAGAAAGAAAGAAAGAAAGAAAGAAAGAAAGAAAGAAAGAAAGAAAGAAAGGTAGGTCATATTCTATGAAAGACACATCTTGAAAATGCCTAAAGAAAGTTGTCATTTCTTCATGGTGAATGGACTGGAGTCCATGTTGATGAAAACACCTTGGTGGCTGTGGTGACTGGCAGTGGCTGCAGCAGCGGGGTGATGGTGCTGGTGGCTTACCCTGATTAGCCTGGTCACCTCTCACAAAGGGAGGCCAGACTGTGGTTTAGACCTGCTCCCCAAGGGGAGCAGGGAGCAGGCCTAAGCCGTCAGTAAGACAACCCCTGAGGGCTCCCAGTATATAAGAGGGGGCAGGCTGGGCTGAGGAATGTCCCGTCCCCCCCCCCCCAGTGCACAAATTTCATGCACTAGGCTCCTAGTAACATTATAATTGTTAATAAAAAGTAGAGTATGCCACTGAAATGAATACAAACATTCTAGGGGAAAATATACTCTTTTTTAATTTTAAAAAATGTAAAATATAGCCTTCAATAATATTTTGATAATTTATATAATTTCCAGGGAAAGTCTTAATAGCTTATGTACTTGATTGCACCTGTGGTTGTAACTTTTTTTGTAATCAAGGAATTGTTTAAAAAATGGGAGTACACCAGCCAAGTTGGTGATCAACAATAATAAAATCAGCATATAACTCTCTATAAAGCACTTTTAGCTCTATTCTATACTTTCTATTCCATACTTTCTATTCTCATTTTACTTAGCCACTACGTAATTTTTAAGAAAAATAAGGCAACTTTAAATGAATTCAAACTCAGATAACATTCAGAGGTTTGCCTATTGAACTATGGATAATGCACATTGGAAACAGTTAGTATTATTTCATCACTGAATTAGTGTCACCTTGAGTAGGTTCTTTAACTGTCTTCTCCTTAATCATTTACCGTCTGTTAGATGGAAAAACTTCCTCCATGGTTTTATAAAGATTAGATAATAACTATAAAGTAATTGCGGAAAAAAAGCTCTTGGCAGTGGTGCAACAGGGATAGATAATAGTTTATCATTAACCAGAAAGGTGGAATTGAACTATCCAAGCCATGGGAAGCAGTAATGGCTATGAAGTCTAGAGCATTATACTGTGTAAAAGTGTGAATCAGTAAGTATGGAGACAAAGAGAATGTGACCCATAACACGAGCCCCAAACCTTTTCATGCCACAGAGACGTCGCCTCCTTAAACCTGACGTAAGTCCTGCTGTAGTCATAGAATAAGAAAAAAAGTGAAAGCATGCCTTCAAGCACAAGCATTCAAACTTGTTTGGGAAACATTAATTAAATGCACTTGTCAGAAAACGGAAGGTTTATTAAAGAATTACTCATCCTACTTCAAGCCATCCTTTTCTAAACCAGGAAGGAACTGTTGAAAACAATGCACAGAGTGAGTTTCATACTTCAGATCTGGAAAATTTGTATCTATAGAAGGTAAGTCTCCAGTGTGATTTTCCAATAGTAGTCTTTGAAGGAAGAGGTACTACCTTGAAGGAGATGAGGTCATTGAATCAGAAACAAGCTGGGGACATATGACCTGAAAGTGAACTTAGATTAGGGAGTGAGACTGTAGATTAGATCACCTCTCTGAGAGCCAACCAGGAAGTCTCTATAGGAAAAATGAAGATATGATATTGTTATTATAGAGCCAGTATATTAATTGGCCTTTATATTTATTCCAAGAGAATCCCAACAAAAACATGATATTATCCCAAGAAGTCAGAATCCTGGGATGCTTAGTGGATACAGGTGTGTGTTGTGGGTGTGTTTTTAAAAAGTTCCATGTGATTATGTTTTGATTTAAAGATATTAACTCACTTCCCTATTAAAAGTTCTATTGTGAATTCTTTTGTAAAGAGTAGAAACTTTTGGCAAGGAGAGTATTACAAATCATTTGATTCTTTTAAATGTAATATTTGGTTAAGGGGTGCTAAACCCTAATGAGTAGTAAGAAGCCCTCTATCTAGGCAAATGTCAATAAATATCTATATGAATGCCTACTCTATGTAAGGCATTGTGTTTGATTGGTAAAGTATAAAATAATGAATCTGACCTCACCTTTCATTGAACTCATAATTTGATGTGGAAGATTGTATCTCTAAAATTAATTGTGTAAGATGGAAAATAATACTATATGAGACACACACACACACATACACACACACACACTAGGGGCCCGGTGCACAAAAATTTGTGCACTCAGGGGGGTCCCTCAGCCTAGCCTGTGCCTTCTCACAGTCTGGGACCCCTTGGGGGATGTCCACCTGCTAGCATGCCTGGCCAGCCTGTGTGAGGGTCTGATGGTTGTTTGCAGGCTGGCCAAACTCCCTAGTGGGTACCCTCACTCCATAAGGGTGTGGCCAGCCTGAGTGAGGGGCTGAGGGCCATTTTCAGGCTGACCACAGTCCCTTTAGGGTTCAAGTCTCCACTGGGGTGCCTGGCCAGCCTGGGTGAGGGGCTGAGGGCTGTTTTTAGTCTGCCTCCAACTCCTATTGACCCAACATCTTAGCATGGCTGGCTGGAATCACATTTCTGGGGTTTATTTATCTTCTATAATTGAAACTTTGTTGCCTTGAGCAGCCTAGACAGGCAATTTCCTCCATCATTGGTGCAATGGAAGCCTCCTGTTTGCTCTAGCTCCATGGCTGCCGGCTGCCATCTTAGCTGGGTTAATTTGCATACAGCCGCTCTGATTGGCTGGTGGACATGGCTTGGCTGGTGGGCGTGGCTTAGGTGTAACAGAGTGAGGATCAATTTGCATATTACTCTTTTATTAGTATATATATATATATATATATATATATATATATATATATATACTAATAAAAGCGTAATATTGAAATTGACCGTTTCTTTGGGATGCCTAAGCCACACCCACCAGCCAATCAGAGTGGCTGTATGCAAATTAACCCAGTCAAGATGGAGGCTGGCAAGGTGGCTCTACACTGGGAGCCTCCATGGCTGGCACAACCTAGGGCCTCCTCAGGGTGTCCAGGAGCCCCTGCCCCAGGTCCACTGGCTGGATTTGCCCTGGGGCCTCTGCAGGACATGCAGGAGCACCTGTCCTGGATTTGCTGCCTGGCTTTGCCCCAGGGGTCTCTGCAGGGCATCCAGGAGTGCCCGTCCTGGGTCCACTGCCTGGCTCTGCCCTGGGGACCTCTTTGGGGGCATGTGGGAGCACCCGTCCAGCATCCGCTGCCTTCATCCACCCCCCGGGGGCCTCCACAGGGTGTGTGGGAGCGTCGGCTGCGCAGTGGGAGCATCTGAAGCCAGTCCACTGCCTGGCTCCACCCCAGGTGTGTTCACTCAGCAGCAGGGCCCCACCAAGGGATCCTGCACCAGCGTCCACCCCTGGGTTGCCACCCACCTCTGTGCCAGGTGTGTCCCCTCAGCAGTGGGGGCCCACCAGGTGTGTGCGATCATGGGCCCTCCAGTGGGAAACGTCCAGGCCTGCACTCACCAGCCCTCCCACCCCCCAGGGCATGAACCCTGAAGGGGCTGTGGGTAGCCTGAAAATGGCCCTCAGCCCCTCACCCAGGCTGGCCAGGCACGCTAACAGGTGGACATTTCCCCTTCCCCCAAGGTGTCCCAGACTGTAAGAGGGCACAAGCCAGGCTGAGGGACCCCCACCCCCCGAGTACACAAATTTTTGTGCACCAGGCCCCTAGTATATATATAATTATATATATTCTAGAGGCCCAGTACATGAAATTCATGCATGGGTAGGGTCCCTAGGCCTGGCAGGTGATCAGGGCTGATCAGGTTCCCTACCTCCCCACCTCCTCCTTCCCTCACTCCCTCAATGCCCCACCACTACTGCTGGTCACCTGCCACATTTCATGCCTCCCCCTGATGGTCAGCGCACATCATAGCAAGTCAGTGAACTCCCAGTCTTCCAGAAAAACTCCTGAGGGGACACTTTGTATATTAGCCTTTTATATATATATATATATATATATATATATATATATATATATATATATATATATAGATTAATTAAAAATACATGTTTTAATCCTAATTCAATGGATATTTTCACTGATTTTTAGAGAGAGGGAGGAAAGGATCTGGAGAAGGGGGGAGAGAGAGAGAGAGAGAGAGAGAGAGAGAGAGAGAGAGAGAGAGAGAAACATTGATGTGAGAGAAACACCGATTGGTGCCCCAACTGGGCTGGGTACTGAGCTCAAAATGTAGGCATGTGCCCTGACCTGGAATTGAACCCAGGACCTTTTAGTGTATGGGATGATACTCCTACTAACTGAGCCACATTGGCCAGGGCTATATGAGTTTTTTGGGGTGTGTTTTGTGTTTTTTTTTAGAAAATGTAAAATCATGAAGAAAATGTTAATAAATAGAACTGAGAAATATTCCCTGGAGTAGACAAAATTTAAGGTGGACCTTAAAGAATAAGCAGGATTTTTAATGAGTAAAAGAAGAAAGAAGTGGTATCCAAGGCAAAACAAATACGTACCAGCCCATTGTATCTGTACTTAAGGAGTAGCACAGGGTGGTTAGATTATACAACATTGTGATGGGAAATGGGAAATCAGCCTATATCCACCTTAGAAGATCATTAAATGTCCTTAAGCATAAGAATAGCATCATTAGATTCGTGCACTAAAAAGAATTAAGTGACAGTGTAGTGAATTAATTTCAAAGATAATTTCAAAATAGAGTGTTTGTGAACAGAGTAAATGAAGTTTTTATTAGTTTAATTGGATAATACATGTGAAAACATCAAGTAAATTTATAAAGAACCACACTATGTGTAAATTGCTATTGTTATTATCATGAGTACCTAAATCATGAAAGTGTCAAAAGCAATGGGAAACAGCAAATATTGGAGACATTTTAGAGATAACAATAATAGTAATACAAGTGAGCATTTATTGAGTAGCTACTATGTTCCAGGCCCTATTCTAAGTGCATTGCATGCATTATTTTATTTAATGCTTCCAGTTCCTTAAGAAGGGTTAGCCACTTTAAAGATCAGAGAACTGAGCAAGGAAAAATTAAGTAACTTTTCCAGATCTTAACATACTGGTAAATGGTGAAGTCAAGAAGTGAATTCAGATAGTGTGGCTCTAGATGTACTCTTAGGCATAACTACACAGGAGGTGATGAATTTTATGCAGCTATTAAGGAGAGGAGGAGTCAAAAATGGCCTACAGTGGTTGTTCTCCAAGTATCTTTTATGATTACCAGTTTAAGAATATTAATAGATGTTATACACAGAAGGGATCCAACATTAAACAAAACCCTGGGATAAACATGTTCACTACTGCAGGAGAGCTAAGAGCCTTTAGAAGTTTGATCTTAGGAAATGGATTTTCTCAGTCCTGGTTCTCTCTCTCTCTCTCTCTCCTCATCCCAGGATATGTTTTTATTGATATTTAGAGAGAGGAAGGGAGACAGGGAGAGAGAAAGAGAAACATCAATGAGAAAGAAAAACACTGATTTCAGTTGCCTCTCGTAGGCACACTGACCAGAATAGAATTGACAACATGGGTTTGTGCCGTGACCACATATTGAATCTCAACCTTTTGGTGTACCATCCAACACTCCAACCAGCTGAGCCACCCAGCCAGGGCTAAATCTGTGCACCAGATGCAAGAGCAACAGTATTGTGGATAAAATGGTTTGGACATCTTGAGTGTTAGGTGCCTGCTGGGGAGAGGCATAGTAGAATATTATAGATTCAGATTTTGAAAGATAAGTCAGAATTGGACATATAGACATGCAAATCCTTCATTTGTGAGTGACAGTGAAGACTTAGTGACAATGGCTGAGCTGACTAGAAATACATTTTAGGTGCCGCCTACATGCAATGACAGTTGCTGTTTTGCTGTTTAGTTGATATTTATATTTGACTATATTTTAAAAAATTATTTTTAATGGTAAATGGTCTTTTAAATTACAGCATATCCATATGTATAATTCAAGCCAGAGGTATTTTTAATAACCATATTTCTTCAGTATAATTGACCAAGTAAGAGCATAAATTTCTTAATTTATAAAAACATTAATCTGGTTGATCTCTGCGTCCTTGGGAGAGATGATCTTTAATTTGAACACAGCATAACTCAACCGTAAGTGCAATTATGTGCACCTGTGACACTTGTCCCTATAGAGGACTGCCTTCTATAAATTTAAGGAATTACTATTTTCTAAGTTTGAATACAGCCTCAAATTTTAAATGAGGTCTCCTATTCATTTAACCCACAGCAACAGAGATCCTTTCAAACCAAGTAGTTCCAGGAGGGTTTGTTTTAGCAGCAACATCTGTGAACCATTCTAAAGGCTTGCAATAAAAAACATAAAATCATATAATATCTGACCAGGAACAACAAAGGCCAAATTGGATTCTTCCCTGGAAAATGAACTTCAAATCATGTCTTAAACCTACAGACGTTTAAGAGAAAATGTTTTTAAGAAATTATATTTAATTCATTGAAAAACAAGTAGTTTCGGGCAAATATTGAATCCTTGATTTCAACACACTGAAGACATGTTTCCAGT
Source organism: Murina feae (assembly GCA_004026665.1). Taxonomy (NCBI): domain Eukaryota; kingdom Metazoa; phylum Chordata; class Mammalia; order Chiroptera; family Vespertilionidae; genus Murina; species Murina feae. The sequence continues at coordinate 50,331 of PVJC01000649.1, read as the reverse complement.
GTCAATACCAATGTGAACCTGAAAAGAAGTAGAATTGAGGAAAGGGAAGTTTAGCTAGGTTTTTATTTCCTTTTTTTTTTTTCTTCTCTGCTAAACTCTCTTCAGTTTACCTCCAACACTTTAGGTGGATAAACATACCTGGAGCACAACTCTTGGTCCTATAGTTTCTCTGCTCAAAGAATCTTAATGGGCCCTGGCCAGTGTAGCTCAATTGGTTGGGCGTTCATTGTCCCAAGCACCAAAAGGTTACCTTCGGATCCCCAGTCAGGGTACAAGCAGCTCTATGTCCGGTAGAGGGTGTACAGGAGGCAGGTGATCAATGTTTTGCTCTCACACCACTTTCTCTCTCTCTCCCTCTCCCTTTCTCTGTCTCTTAAAACAAATCAATGGTTCTCCATCACATTGCTATTGAAGTCCAAACCCATTAGACACATTGGGGTCCTGCAGGCCCAGGCTTTTGTATGGCTTCCTGGTCTAATTTCCTACTGCTCTACCTCTTGCCAGGAAGTTCCCAGCCAACTTGACTGCTTGTTTGCCACATATAAGCCCTGTGTTCCTCCTTCTTCTCCTTTCATACGTTGTTTTCCCTTCTTAGATTACTTTCTCACTTCACCAGCTTCATCTAGGTGTAAAGCTCTTCTCTCATCTATATGATTTCATATAGACCTGAAAACACTTAACCACTTTCCCACTTGTATTACTGCTATATAAAAAGACCCCATGACGGTCAGATTTTATGCAGCCTTGGGGAATCTTCCAGACACTGGTTTTAAATACATCATTTGTCTTATTAGCTAAATGGCCTTTGGCAATTCTCTTAACCTGGCTGATCCTCAATTTCCTTATCTGTAAAATGTAGATAAAATGTCTTGGGTAAGACTCTTCAGTACTCTGCTTGGCATAAAGACATTAATATATATTAATTCCATTTTCAATAGATTTCATCCTGTTTTCATGTTTTGAATGGGTACATATCAACTTCATTAAAAAGACTGTGGAGCCCTAGCCAGTTTGTCTCAGTGGATAGTGTCGGCCTGCGGACCAAGGGTCCTGGGTTTGATTCCAGTCAAGGGCATGTACCTTGGTTGCAGGCTCCTTGGGCCCTGGCCCTGGTTGGAGGCAACCAATTGAGGTGTTTCTCTCACGTCGATGTTTCTCTCTGTCTTTCCCTCTCTCTTCCACTCTCCCTAAAAATCAATGGAAAAATATCCTTGAGTGAGGATTAACAATAACAAAAAAGAATGTAGAATTGGAAAAAAATTATATACTTCATTAGGTTGTTAAAAACTTATAAAGAGATAATGTATGTAAAACATATTATAGTTTCTCACACAGAGTAACATGTAATGGATGGAAGCTCTGTTACAATTATTACAATAATTATAGTTTAGGTGTATAAACTTCAGTAATAATCACTTGTGTTCAATTCATCTTTGAATTTCTGCCGCTGCTTGGGAAATAGTTGGTGCTCAACCATTCATTATTCCTGGAATAATATACTTCCATATGTTGAGCTCAGGTCTGTGAAGTGAAAAATAATAATTTGGGCAAATTTAAAGATAGGTCCAGTTAGTATATTCTAGAATTCAGTTGCATAAATTTGGTACCTAATTCAATACTCAAAAAGCATAAAGAGCAGGGCTCAGGAGAAATTTTTTAAATGTATCTTTATTGTTGAAAGTATTGTAGATGTCCATCTCTTGAGAAAAAAAAATATATTTTTAATTTCTTTTTAAAACATGTTGTGATTCTAAAAGAAAACAACCACATAACATAAAACTTATCATTGTAACCATTTTAAAAGTCTGCAGTTCAGTAGTGTTAAGTATATTTACCTTGTTATGAAAGAGATCTTCAAGAGTTTTCTTCTTGCAGATCTAAAACTCTATGTCTATTAAACAACCCCTACTCCTCCCTTTCCCCTGTTAACCACTATTCCATTTTTCTGTTTCTAAGTGGAAAACATTTTTAAAAGGAAAGAAAAGAGAAGAATTCTATCATAAGTACCTCACCCATTGATTATCAGGAAAAACAAGAAAAATAATAAAACAGAGTTGTCCCTAGCACAGCGAGCCTGTCACATGCTATATTAACTGTGACTGAAACTTGGAGCAGTCTGGTTTCTGGCTGGAAAGCCAGGAATGAATATCAAGTCCTGTTTGGGAAGCCAGAGGTGGAGTAATGTAGCAAGGCCAGAATCAGTTTCTGAACAGAGAAAGGCCAAGAGCTAAATTAGAGAAGGTACCAGAACTACAGTCTAGGAAAAGCAGTAGATTTGTAGATTTGACTGTCTTAGGCATCTTTTAAAGGGCCAAACATGGGCCTCTTGGGCAATACTGGACAACTCTTATGGCCCATGTTCTAGGTTGATTGAGGGGGACAGCAAATGAGGAAAGGGCCCTGTCTTATCTCTCTATGAGGACCAGTTGGTTCTTATAAGAAATGAGACTCTTTTTTTCCCCCGCCTGGTTTTACCAGTATAAGCATAACTTTTTGGAGAAGTGGGAAAGAAGTTTTTTAAAAAAGAAACAGAATTTGTCTAAGTCCCACCCACCTTCAGATGGGTCTATGGGGAAAAGAGGTGCTTAAGAAAAACAGGAAAAAAACAATAAAATTCTAAACTAAAAATCATGATTTCTAGATTTTTTTTTTTCTAGCTCCACCTAGTCTTTTTATATATGACCTTTGGCTGGTCCATTCAACTAGCCTTTGGCTCCCCTTTGGATAATTTCTCTTGTAATTTTCAAGGACTTTGTGTTTCAAGTTGATCACTGAATAAAGCCACATATTTTCCTGCCCTTGTATGGTGACTATTTTAATGTTTTGATTTTCAGAATTGTTTCGTGATCATATTAAAAGTTAACACTCAATGGTTCACATATCTGAAATTGAGGTTAACCCAAAAGAACAAAATAAAATGAACTTTAATAAATGATTTAGCTGCTGTAAACAAATCAATTCCTTGACCATGAGCTCATGAAGGACAAACTTCCTTCTTAGTTCATATCTATCTTCCCTAGAATTCCATGGTAGGTTGTGGCCTGAGATGACAGTAAGGAGCCTGGAGGGGATGACAGGCTCAGAAAACAGAGGGAGATGCCCTCATTCATTCTGCAGTGAATGAGCATTGCAAATACACTGATGAATATGCACACATTCTTGGAGTTTTCAGTCTAATGTGGAATAAGGGAATTTATATTCTAATGTGGAATAAAGTATTAGATAGGTAATTCAGAAATGAAACAAGATGCTGACACCTTATGAGAAGTTATAAGAAAGTAATAAATAGTAACAAGGATTTAAAATAAGGACAGAGATCTTTAGAGAAAATGCCCCAGAATGGGGACTCAAGTTCCTTTAAAGTGGGCAAATATGTGTACATGCCTGTTGTATGCTGATGCCCAGCTTCTGTTTTAATCCATGGTTAGCCACATGGTGCTAAGACTGTGTGTAGTCTCTGGGTGAAGGAAGGAGATTTACTCAACTCACTTTCCCACTGCTCTGCCTTAGCCCCTCTAATTTCTCCCTCTTTGGGTAGAGTTCTTATTTCCTTGTCCACTGTGCCTTAATTTTCTATTGTTGCTGTAACAAATTAACACAAATTTATTGGCGTAACACAGCACATAATTTATTATGTTGTAGTTCTGCAAGACAGAATTCCTATATTGGTTTCACTGAGATAAAATCAAGATGTCACCATAGCTACATCCCTTCTGGAGCCCATAGGAGAGAATTAATTTTTTTTAATCTTTTCTAACTATTAGAGGCCCCACACATTCTTTGGTTCATGCATCCCTTCCTCCTCCTTCAAGGCCAACAATCTAGGATCTCTCTAATGGTGCTTCCATTGTCACTTGTCTTTCTCTGATCATGTCTGAGAAAGATTCTTCGTATTTTATAGACACATATGATTACCTTGGGCCTGCCTGCATAATCTTCACATTTTAAGATCCTTAATCACATTTGCAGAATCACTTTTGCTGTGTAAATTTAAATGCTCATGGTATTAGTACAGTCTTTGGGGGACTATTATTGTATCTTGGTAGACTTGGTAGACTTTTCTCTGCTGGAAGGAAGGGGCAAGAACTAATTTGCTTTCCCTTCCTTATCCAGTCCATTTTGTTTGGAGCTGAAATCCAGGTAACTTGAGAGGGACCTGGATGTAGCATCTAAATGACTGGAGCTAAGTTACCCATGAGAGGAGAAGTTTAAAATAAGGAAACTGCATGAAACGAACATCTTTGCCTGGTGTTGGTTTCATCAACTTCACAGATCTTCTGATTGTTGATAATTCGTCGTGTAGAAGTAGGAATAACTGTCTCTCTCAGTCAAGGGGCTGAGAGCAATATTCTGTCATATTTTACATCTTTTCCTCAATTCCAGTTCCATATTACTTTTCCCCCCACATCAGGAACAGTCTATAGCCAATTTCAGCACCTAACCCAGTGCTTGGTCCATAGTTTGTGTACAATAAATATTGGTTAGATAATTAAAGATTTCTTATCTAGGTGACCAGGCTGTGATTACTGTGTGGCAGTAGTTACCATTTTTTGAAATATATTTTTATTGATTTCAGAGAGGAAGGGAGAGGAAGAGAGAGATAGAAACATAAATGATGAGAGAGAATCATTGATCACTGCCTCTTACACAGTTCCCAGAGTCTACAACTCAGGCATGTGCCCTGACTGGGAATCGAACTGTGACTTCCTGGTTCATAGGTTGATGCTCAATCACTGAGCCGCAAAGGCTGGGCAGTCATTACCAGCCATTAAACACCTACTCTTTGTACCAGGTCAGCTTTCACACATTTTCTATGTCTTCACATTATTTTTCTTTTGTTAATTTTCCCAAGGTTCTATGGGATTGGTATAAACTATCTCTATAGTCAGGGACTTTAGGAAACTTACCCAGGATTACACAGCTAGGAAGTAAAATAACCACAACACAAAGCCCGCTGCTTTTCACAACTCTATGCTGCTCTCCTCCTCCTGACCACCATGCTCCAGGAGAATCACAGCTTAAACTAGCTAACAAGTCTTCAGAATCAGCTCCATAATGAGGGGATGGGGAGGAGAGAGCTAAGGGCCGGAAGTGGTTCTGAGCCTGATTGTGGACAAGATTGCCTCACCAACCTCTCACACAATCTGTGCTTAGTACTTTTAATAGTGCTGCAATGATAGGTGTATGTTCAGGGTGGGTCAGATGAATATTTTTGGCAGTTTTGATTATGGCTACCTGGCCTATATTCACTTCTGCTCATGTATATGATTATCTCCTCAAAACACAAAAATGTTAGTAAAAACTTTAGAGGGAAGTCAATGGTCAAGCTCTATACCTGGGTCCTGACTGGACTAGCCATTAGAGGCCCTAAACTATCACCTACTGTAGCACCTACACCTCCTCTATATATAATTCAGAATTTTTAAAAATCACTAAACTATAAGAAAAAAGATGAACTATAGGGGTAGCCATTTTGAAATGCTTTTTGAAATATCATTAAAGACATAGTATTTGTGCCTGTGCTTTGCTAGTCTGCCAGCAGGTTTTCACCAAGTAATACAGCACTGAGCTTTGCTGCTAAGTTGCTATTTATTTAGTTATAAAGAGAGAAACTGAGAGAAAGCTGGGAGTAGTGGGGGGGGGGGCAGGGAGAATAAATGGAAAAATTCAGAGACTTTTTGAGATGACTTGAAGTTGGTTCAACTTTTTTTCCTATTCAAATCATTTCTTCCCATTCTTTACTCAAAAAAAGCTGTTTTAATAATATAACACAATAAACAATTTTCCTTTATGTCTTTACTATTTGTTTTAAATAAGGGCGGGGGACAATTACTTGTAAGGATCTGTGCCCAGTAAGTCCTCAGTATTGCCCATAGTTCTGTGACTTTAAGCAAAATGATGTATAATGAAACCATAAGCAATTTTACCATAGGTTAATTGATATAAATAAGAGTTAAGTTCCTACAGCATCTCATCGATATTATAAGGAAAGGACATAGAACTAGTTGAATTATTCAAGGATCTGATATACATTTTTCTTCCTCAGGTTTTTCATCAGTAAATTAGTAAAAATCCCTTTTCCATAGCATTTTTATGATGAATAGCTAGTTCATAATAACTATAAAATGGCTTGCAATTGTAAAAGATTATTTGAATGCCAAGAAATAATTCAGTCATGCTAATCTTTTACAAGCAAATTTTGTTATTTGTTGCAGGAATGGAAATACAAGACTCTTTCAGTTATGTATTTAGGGGTCCCAGAAGGATACATTGGATGGGAACCAATATTTGTTTCACAAGCATTTTCTGTGATTCTCTTTGACACGAAGAACTGTGTTAGGTACCAAGGATACAAAGATGAAAATGATTCTATAAATCAAACAGCCAGGACATAGTTTCCCTCTGAAATACATGCTAATCACTGACTTAATTTCTTGAGGCACATATAATTATGATTTCATAAGCACACACAAGTAGCCAGTTCTTTGTAAAATAGTCTTGTTGATAACTTAGGCAGAGAGCTCTGGATTCCTAGTTAAGCCAGTATTTAAATATAAAATAATAAAAAACATAGCTGTAAAAGCAGCATAGGGCTAATTCATGATAATTAATCTCTAGAGTATTGTCTGAAACATTATCTGCCTACACAAAAAAGAAAATAAAGAAATACATTTGCCAAGAGAGGAGGAGGCTTGGAAGTTCATGGAACACAGACCCTCATCTGGATGATGTTTTTGTTCTGTTAATGTGTATCTGCTGTGTTGGGAGTTTCACTCGTTATTCTTGTTAGAATGGTGACCTGCATGCTGCCATGAGATAAGTTAAAAAGTTGTAGAAGAGGGAATGCCAGGGGGCTTGGGAATAGGATCGAGGAGGATGAGAACCTTGGGAAGTTGGTGAAGAAATGGGACATACCCAGAAAGTGAAGAAAAATGGGATAGGGAGGAGTAATAAAGTATAGCAGAAGAGCAAATGAAGGTAAGGAGAGAATTAAGGAAAAGGGGATAAATAAATAAATGGAGTGAAAATTACAAGAGAGATGCTGTACAGATGAGAATTAGAGGGAGGAAAAGAGATGTGGCTAGAGAGGAAAAGAAGAAAAAGTAAGAATGTTTACCTATAGAAGACAGAGGCTTCGGTGAGAGAGACAAAGTGAAATGCTCACACTTTCCCCCACTGTTTGATTCTGGGTTAATGTTCTGTTGTCACAGAGCATTAACAACACTAATCATGGTCAGTAAGGGGACAAGCCCTATCCAGAGCTGCTTCTGCAAGCTGAGTAGAAAAGCTGGATTGTACCAGCTGCCAGAAGCTCTGCTGTCACCTTACCTTCACCGATGATTTATCTGGGCAGCTTAAGGAATGAGGAGACAAGTTCTCTAGACTAATGGAGGCTGAGATTGACCATGACTAGAAGCTAGAAGCTCCTCTGCTTCTCTCTAGGGAGAAAACTAGCCCCATAGAGAGGAGTAGCTAATCTTCAACTTCCATGACTACCCAACATAGCAAAACCAAACATGCCTCTCCCTCTTCCTTTGAGAGCAGGGACACAGTGAGTACTAGGAAAATCATGATAGGACAGAGAGCAGAAGCAAAGGGAACTTTATAATTCTACTAGGGGCCCAGTGCACAAAAATTTGTGCACTCAGGGTGTCCCTCAGCCCGGCCTGTGCTACTTGCAGTCTGGGACCCCTCAGGGGATGTCCATCTGTTGGTGTGCCTGACCAGCCTGGGTGAGGGGCTGATGGCTGTTTGTAGGCTGGCCAAGCCCCCCAGTGTGGACCCTCACCCCATTTTGGTGTGGCCAGCCTGGGTGAGGGGTTGAGGGCTGTTTTCAGGCTGCCCAGAGCCCTTTCAGGTTTTGGGTCCCTACTGGGGTACCTGGGCAGCCTGGGTGAGGAGCTGAGAGCTGTTTTCAGGCTTTCAGGCTGCCCACAACTCACATTGACACAATATCCCAGCAAGCCTGACTGGAAGCAGGTTTCTGGCATTTATTTATCTTCCGTAATTGAAACTGTTGCTCTAAGCCAAGGCCTAGGCAGGTAATGAAGTCTCCTATTTGCTTCAGCTCCGTAGCTTCTATAATTGAAAGAATGTTGCCATGAGCAGAGAGAGGCCCAGCTGGCCTAGGCAGGCAGTTTCCTCCATTGCTGGTGCAATGGAAGCCTCCTGTTTGGTTCAGCTCCGTGGCTTCTATAATTGCAACTATGTTGCCGTGAGCAGAGAGAGGCCCAGCCAGCCTAGGCAGACAGTTTATTCCTGGTGCATCGGAAGCCTCCTGTTTCCTCCAGTTCCGTGACTGCCGGCCTCCATCTTTGCTGGGTTAATTTGCATATAGCCACTCTGATTGGCTGGTGGGTGTGACTTAGGCATCCTGGTGAAATGATCAATTTCAATATTACCCTTTTATTAGATTAGATTGGCCATGAAGACTCTTCTCTGACTAATAAAAATCTCTCAATGAAAATGTTGCCTAAAGAGTGTGGCACATTATCTTTAGGCTGTGCATCATCCTGCCAGTGTTTGTGAAATGGTGTTGTCAGCAGGGTCAGCTGGTGAGGGGAAAAAAAGAGCACTTAATTTTTCAGTACCTATTTAAAAACTTACACAGTTCAATTTGGCATTTATTAATACTATTTTAAATATGAAATGGAACAAAGTAAGTGTTTGGCACATTGGTTGTTTGTAATGTAATGACTCAGATAATGGGCCATGTTTTGCATAATGTTGTGATTGCATTATGAGAGAATTGATATCATTTTTAATATTGATTTTTCCTACTGCTGTGCACAACATGTCTTTCCCTGTTCTAACAGTTTCTTTAATATCTTTCAGTAATTTAATAATTATTTCTAACCAGGTCTTGCACACAATTATTAGATTTATTCCTAGGTATTATATATTTTTGTTGTTATTATTACATTTTTTAAATCAAATTTTCTATTCAGGAATAATTTTAAGTCAAATTATTGCTTTTTCAATAATGAGCATTTATCCCACAACCTCTCTGGACTCTTATTATTCTAATTTTTTGTACATTCTCTTTCATCCTCTTTGTTTGCAGTCATATTATCTAATCTAATAAAAGAATAATATGCAAATTGACCCTCACTCTGTTACACCCACAAGCCATGCCCATAAGCCACGCCCACCAGACAATCAGGAGTGAATATGCAAATTAACTCAACTAAGATGACAGCAACCACAGAGCTGGAGTTGCCCTGGGCAATGGAGGAAGCCAGGGCCCTATAGGTCCTGAGCTGTACTCAAGGCTACAAAGTTTTAATTATAGAAGATAAACAAACTCCAGATACCTGCTGGGCTGGGACCTTGGGTTGCCAGGGGCAACCCAGGCTTTGAGCGGGGGGAGAGAGGGAGGCGGGGGGGAGGGGAGACCAAGGCAACAAAGTTTCAATTATAGAAGTTAAATAAATCCCAGATACCTATTTCCTGCCAGGAACTCCAGTAGGGACCCGAACCCTGAAGGGGCTATGGGCAGCCTGAAATGGCCATCAGCCCCTCACCCAGGCTGGCCAGGCATGCCAGCAGGTGGACATCCCCTGAGGGGTCCCAGACTGTGAGAGGGAACAGGCTGGGCTAAGGGATCCCTCCGAGTGCACAACTTTTTGTGCACTGGGCCTCTAGTCTATATAATAAAAGCCTAAGCGATCGTTACAGTGTAACGACCAGAACAACGGTCACTATGATGTGCACTGACTACTGGGGGCAGACACTCAACTCCCACAGGGGGAGTGCCACTCAGCCAGAAGCCAGGTTCATGGTTGGCAAGTGCAGCTGTGGTGGTGGGAGCCTCTCTTGCTTCAGTGGCAGTGCTAAGGAGCAGCAAGCTGAGCAGTAAAGAGCAGCGAGCAGGTGGGCCATAAGGAACAAGGGTTTCAGACTGTGAGAGGGTGTAGACCAGGCTGAGGGACCCTCTGCCCACCCCTAGTGCAAGAATTTTGTGCACTGGGCCTCAAGTCTCTAAATAATACCAGATTTTGCTCTTTTTTCAAAATCTGTCTCTCTTTCATCTTATTGTGCTGGATGAGATTTCCAGTTTAAAGGGTGATAGCAGACATCATTATTTTGGTCCATATTTCCATATTTTAAAGGAATGCATTAAATTTTTCCTGAATTGTATGATTCTTATTATAGGTTTTTTGCAAAATACTCCTTATCAAGATGAACAAAGCACTTTTATTCCTAGTTGCAGAGTATTTATTAACTTAGAAGCTGCTAAATGTTGTCCACTTTTTGTATATAATAAGATAGCCATATAATTTTTATTCCTCTAATCAGTTAATGTGGTGAAATAATGTCTCATAATAAATTCATTGCTAGCTTTCAGCTTATTCTATTTAAAGAAAGTTTACATTTATGAGGACCAACGAGATGAAGGAATAATTTTTATTTCTTCTTATCTTTTCTGATTAAAGAGTCAAGTTCAAATGAGCTTACGCAAAGTAGCAGAAAGCTTTCACTGGTTAGTGTTCCTTGGAACAGTTGGGTATGGTAGGGATGATCTGATTTATGAATGTTTGGTAGAACTTGTAAAATTGGACAGTGTTTGGTATATATACAAGAGTTGTCAAAAGCAAGTGTACAGTCTTGAGTATAAGAGAAACACAGTGAAAGCTATTATAATAATCATAACCTGCATTTTTTTTTCCATATGAACAACTGTAAACCTATTTAGTCCACCTCTAAGTGTGTGTGTGTGTGTGTGTGTCTACATTACAGTGTGTACTGTTCAGGTGTATTGTTTTTCTTGAGTCAGTTTTGATGTTATAATTTTTTTTCCAGGAAATTGTCATTCACTCAAACATGTAGTTTTATTAGCACACAATTATTCATAGTATTTTCTTATTATTTTTTACCTAGGCTGCATCTACAGATAAGCCCCACTTTTTTTTTACTTCCAACATTGTTTATTATTTCTTCTCTCTCTCTCTCTCTCTCTCTCTCTTTCTCTCCCTCTCTCTCTCCATCTCTCTCTACTTTTTATGTGGAGAAGTCTCTCTAAATATTTGTCTATTTTATTAGTATTGCAAAGAATAAGCCAATGATTTTATTATTTTTATCTACAGCATTAAATATATTTTAATTAATTTCTACTTTTTGTTTTTCTCTTCCTCTTTTCTTTGAGTTTGCTCAGTTGTATCTTTTGTAACTTCTTGGGTTGACCATTTAATGTATTACTTTTTATTTTAACAATAGGGGCCCAGTGCACAAAATTCATGCACTGGGGGATGGGGTTTCTCAGCCCAGCCTGCCCCCTCTCACATATTGGGAGCCCTCAGGGGGTGTCCTACTGATGGCTTAGACCTGCTTCCTGTTCTCCTTGGGGAGCGGGCCTAAGCCGCAGTCTGGCCTCCCTTTGTGGGAAGTGACCAGGCTAATCAGGGGAAGTCACCACACTGCTGCAGCACTGCCAGTCACCACAGTCACCAAGGTGTTTTCATCAACATCGACTCCAGTCTTTTCACCATGAAAAAATGACAACTTTCTTTAGGCATTTTCTTTTCTTTTCTTTTTTAATTTTATTTTAAATATATTTTATTGATTTTTTACAGAGAGAAAGGGAGAAAGATGAAGAGTTAGAAACATTGATGAGAGAGAAACATCAATCAGCTGTCTCCTGTACACCTCCCACTGGGGATGTGCCCTCAACCAAGGTACATGCCCTTGATCAGAATCGAATCTGGGACCTTTCAGTCCGCAGACCAACGCTCTATCCACTGAGCCAAACCAGTCAAGGCTCTTTAGGCATTTTCAAGATGTGTCTTTAATAGGATATGACATTTCTTTCTTTCTTTCTTTTTTAATCCTCACCTGAGGATATGTTTTCATTGATTTTGAGAGAATGTAAAAGAGAAAGGAGAAACAGAGAAAAACAACAAAGTGAGAGGAACACTTTGATTGGTTGCCTCCTGCATATGCCCTGACCTGGGGCCCAGCCAGGGAGGAGCCTGCAACATAGGTACATGCCCTTGGTCAGAATTGAATCCAGACCCTGGAGTCAGCAGGCTGAGGCATTATGCAGTGAGCCAAACCGGCTAGTGCATTTCTTAGCCCTCCAGCAGTGGACCTTCATTTTATTCTCCAGGAGTATGGTGGGAAAACCCTAGCTCATCTTTAGGGATTCTTATTACCCAAGTGACTAAGAATATTACCAGTGGCATACAGGGAGCTTAGCCAATGAGCAGTCAGAAAAGGTGTTTCCTCTGTAGGTCACTCTGATCACCGGTTCCACTCCTGCCCCTCCAATTCCAGCTCAACCTCTGCCCAGACCTGTAACCTTTAGCCGAGGCTGCAGGCCTGGGCAGAAGACCCCCAAGCTCCTCTGATCACCAGCTTCACAGAGCCCAGGCCTCTGCAATCACCGGCTCTGATCCTGTCCCCTGCCATCGCTGGCTCTGACCTTGCCCCACTGGCCAGCTTCTGGCCAAGGCTGCAGGCCTGGGCAGAGGACCCCCAGACACCTCCATTGCCAGCTCCACCCCTGCCCAGACCCCTGTGATTGCAGGCTCTGCCCCTGTCCCTCTGACCACTGGCTCTGCCTTTGCCCAGGCCCTGAGATTGCTGGCCCTATCCCTGTCCCACTGCAGCCTCTGGACAAGGCTACAGGTCTGGGCAGGGGACTCCCAGGCCCCTGCTTTGCTGGCTCCACCAGTGCCCAGACCCCTGCAATCGCAGGCTCTGCCCATGCCCCTCAGATCGCTGGTTCTGCAGAGCCCAAGCCCCTGAGATCTCTGGCCTTGCCCTTGCCCAGATCTGAGGCCTCTGGACCAGGCCTTATGCCTGGGTAAGGCACCCTCATAGCCCTCCAATCACCAGCTCTGCCCCTGCCCCCTCTAATCACTGGCTCCACCCTTGCCCATGCCTGAGGCCTCTGGCGAAGGCCTCTGGCCTGGGCAGGGGACCCCCAGCCCCCTCTGATCTCCTGTTCCGCCCCTCGGACCCCTCGCCTCTCCCACCATCTATCTGGCTAAGAGGCCTGACCACTTCAGTGGCAGGGCTGAGCCAGACTGGGTGCCATCTTGTGGCTATGGGGGCATCCATCTTTGTGACAGAGTGATGCCCAATTTGCATATTACTCTTTTATTAGATAGGATACATTTAAAACTAAAAAATTTTATTACTGCTTTACTTTCTTCTCACACATTTTGATATGTGATTTAAAAAACATTTCTATTTTAAGTGTTTCTTAATTTTCAGTATGATGTCCTATTTTATGTTATGTGCATTAATCTCCAAATGTATAGACTTTTTCGGATATATTTTGTTAGCAATTTATTATTTAATTGTGCTGTAATTGTGTTTCTGGATGACAGAAACATAGTCATCCTGAGCATGTCGGGATTTCCAGTTTTGATAAAGCCAAAATGTTCATTGTGCTTCCAGTTTGGTTTTAGTCCAAGCATTTTTTGTCTGTCATATATTCTAAAAGGAAAGAGAAATACCCTGTGTTCCTCTCAGGGAGAGTGCAAAATAATTGAGGAAAGTGACATGGAAATTCCCTCTGTAGAAAGTTCACTTCTGAAATTCTCCTGTCATGCTCACTCTTCCTCCTTTCATGTGGCTCCTCACCCCTCACTCCTCAGGGCCAGCCACTCAGTAACTAGATACCATTTTTTAAACACTTACTTTTTCATGCTAATTTCAGAGTATTAAAAGCTCTAGGATATTTCTTACCCAGAGGAAAAGCTGATTTTCCTTTTAAAGCAAGCAGAAGAAACTCTTCGGGCTGTACATTACACTACCAGCAGTCGTGAAAGGGTGTTATCCACAGGGTAAGTTGGTGAGGGGGAAAAAGTATCTTCAGTTTTTCAGTAACTACTTTACCATGGACATAACTTGATCTGTAGGCAGTGAAAGTCTGAGGGACCTAAGGAAGAACTACTTTTGAAAACTTCAAAAGCCAATTTATATATCTTCTCCCCATGAAGAAAACAGTCATTACTCACTATGTTGGGCAGGGATTTCAAAAAAAATTGTCAATGTTTTGATCATCTTGTTTTGTTGTTGTACTGGAAGTCATTCTAAAGACCAGCTGAAGAAACTGAGTCCTAGAAAGGTTCAGGAATTTGTCCACGATCACACCCCTCATTCCTGGAAAAGCTGGAAATGGAATCCAGTGTTTTGCCTTCCTAACCACACATGCTCTTTCTGAAGTTTCTAACCAGAGATGTGAAGATGTCTTTTTTCCACAGTTCAACATTTAGCTTGTAAATATCCCCATGAGCTATAAAACTTGGCAGAGTTGTGAATCCTGAAAAAGAGTAGGAGGTGGGAAATTTCCATACTTCTCAGATTATCAAAGACTGAAATTAATGACATATGCTATTGCCAGAGAGCCTCAGATCCTAGCTATGTGATGTTAAATTTTCCCATTTTTTTGTTAGAACATGAAGAAGGTCTTCTTTATTCAGTGGGAACAAATATCAGAAATGGTATGAGCACTACATGGGCCCTGAGTAACCAGTATACATAGATTGAAGGCAGTGAAAACAATATCCAATAATGATGAAATTCAACATAATCTGTAAATCAGAGTGCAAGCTGATAAGGCAAAGAAAATATGAAGCCTAATCATTCTTAGCCATTTAAGAATATATTTTTAGATAAAATTAAAGCCTATCAATCACTTCAGCTGTTCAATTCATGAATTTTTACTGAGTTGTGCCTGGATCATAGCCTGTGGCAGTAGGAAGAAGAGAAGCCAGAGATCAGGACAGGGCAGGCTGTATCAGACCTTACACATCACACTAAGAGCATTTGAGAGATGTTAAAGCAATGAGAAGCCAATAATGGGTTTTAAGTTAGAGAAGTAATTTGATTGGATTTGAATTTTAAAACAATCACTCTGGCTGGTGTGGATAATCAGTTAGTGGTATAAAAGAATAGAGGCAGGAAAATAAGTTGGAAAATATTTAAATTTCTCCCAAATTAAAAGGTGATGTAAGGTGACCAGACGTCCCGCTTTTGGCGGGACAGTTCCGATTTTTAACAATTTGTCCCACATCCTGTGGTGTTTTTAAAAAGTCTCAGTTTTTGGAAAGAATGCACAACAAGCTAGAGAACGGCGGGAGAACGGGAAGGGAATATACGGTTTTCGGCGGCCAAGTGGTCAATGGCGTCCTGCTTTACCAATGTTAAAATCTGGTCACCTTATAAGGCCTTGAAGTGAGGCACATCAGTTAGGGTGGAATGGAACAGACAGATTTGGGAAATGTTAAGTAGCTAAAGATTTGAACGTAGGAAATGAGAAGAAGGGATGAATCTAAGAAACCCAAGTTGGCCCTGGATTATTTGATAGATGGACATATTGTTCATCAAGCTAAGAAAGAGAGTAGGAGCATGCTTGGGAAGAAAAATGAGGGTTTCTTTCTATACATATTGAATTTCACTTTGGTCTGCAGTGATGTAGAAGAAGCCAGCCTGGAGGTATGCATTTGAGAGTCTGAGTACGTTAAGTGGGTTACGTGGGGGAAGGATGAATTTCCCAGTTAGAGTGCTGAACCCAGGACAGTGCTCTAGCCAACAGTGACACTGAAAGGAAAGAAACAGAAGAGTCAAAGAGGGAAGAGGAGAAACAGAGAGAATGGTATTCTAGGAAACAAATGAGGAGAAAGTGTCAGAAGCAGTTGTATTAAATACCTCAGAGAAGTCAAGCAAAATGGGCCTGAAGTCTGAGGCCTTATATATTAGACCAAGCATGTCAAACTCTCGGCCGTGGGCCACATGCTTGGTTTATTTGACCCGTGTTAGCCTTTGAGTTTGACATGCTTGTACTAGACTAAGGAATTAGAGTGAGTGCTCCTAAACGGGGAAGAGGGGTAGTTCAAAAGCAGAGGTAGTGAGACTAATAAACATAATGAAGGTAGTGAGAACAATAAACTTTTGTGATGGCTTAGAAAGGGCAGGAAAATTATTTTCAAAGAACACTGAGCTGATATTGAAGCACACAAATTTGTAATAGCAAAAAGAAATTGAGGACAGTTGATATACAAAGTGTGGTGTGTGTGTGTGTGTGTGTGTGTGTGTGTGTGTGTGTGTGAGAGAGAGAGAGAGAGAGAGAGAGAGAGAGAGAGAGAGAGAGAGAGAGATTTCTTGTCCCAGATATCAAATTCACCCTTGCAGGATTGGAATAATTGTTTTTGTCAAGGAGAGTGTCTCTTTCCAATAGACAGGGTTGAATTAACACCGACAGATTTCACTAACAAATACTTAACTGTCCAATTTCTATTTATTCGTTACCAAAGTCACTATTATCTCATGCTGAAGGTCACAGTATAATGGAGAGTTCTGTTGATTGAACTGAAAAGCATGCTGATCCCATCATCAACTTGAAAACTATTTCCCACTCTGGGTTACTCTGCAGATAATGAAGTTATCCAATAAATATTGCTATTCATCTAGAGTCAGTTTCATAAAGTGATCTCTCCCTGACATGGATGTCAAATCCTGGGGTTGTATCCTCTCTGGAGCTTTGAACGTTCTCTAAAGGGAGGAACCTCTCCTGAGGTGATGGACTGAAGAAGCAAGTGCAGCTCGTACTGCAAGCACTGTTGCACCACATATGGGGAGTTAGAGCAGGGTTCTCTGTCCTTCCAGAGGTATCTACTTTTCTTTCTCTCTCCCTCTAACTGCTGTCTGATTCTCTCCCTCTCTCGTGTGGTGTTTCTCTCATTGTTTTCTACTCATGCTTCTGTTTCAAGTATATCGTTGCCTACTTGTTACATTTTTTGTATTGCAAAAAGACACTCTGGACTTGTAGGATAAGTGATCTCGTGGAATCACTGTGATTCTTTCCCTTTGATGATGGCTTTTTTTCCTGAGATCATATTGAGATCAACCTCACAGGGAGAAATAAATATTTCTCTGTTTCATGTCTAGCTTGGGAATGTACAGCCTCCTTTTTTATGACTCTGCTCAGACAGGACTGCTATACATAACCCTCTCATGATTACTCATCCTGTCATCCAATGAGTTTCCACCACTTTAAACACATAAAGATAATAGTGCGTGTGCACAGAATTGCTACATGGGGATCTATTTTGAGTTGCAAAGGATATCTCTTGGTACTCATTACATCAAAAAAGAGAAGCTTTCTTATGAAGAGGAAACTATCAAGTCATCAAAAAATGTTGACCATAAATTAGTTAGAAGCTTGGCTCATATATCATTCTGACACATACTAGTAGTAGACACACAATTTGATATTTATGAGATGACTGAATAAATTATGATTTTGGATAATCATTGTTAGAAATATTAAATGCATATTAAAGTTATTTTATAGAATATTTCAGGTCTCCAAAGTATTTATTTTATCTTTTCATACACCTAAAGCTGGATGCTCTGTGGGATTATTTATTGCCTTTAGTCCATAACAATTCTTTTTAGAAACATTGAAGACGTTAATTTAATGCCTGAAGACTTGTGTACAGTTCATGGACTTTTCTGCAGTCTTTTGCCCAAATAGGGGTGTAGCCTGGAATTTCGGTTTATCACATGAAGTTCTTAGCTGTGGCTCCCCTCTTACCTCGAACACGCAACCCCAAAGTCACATAAACTCATCATTTATCCCCAGGACACAACTTAGCATGTGTTTGTTTATGAACTGGTCTGTAATAAGCCCACAGGAGCTCAGCAGTATAAAATTTGGAATAAATAACACCCATGGCCAAGAGTTGTCCACAAAATGAACTTTGCCCCACTATTTTCATAAACCTCCAACCCCCACCTGCTGACTGCAAATCTCTTTCAGCTTCAGGAGAGCCAGATGTTCTTCACCCCGTGTATTCAAACCACCACTTTGAACCCGGGAAAGTGAAAAGGGAACATACTTCAGAGCCCACTGCCAAGGCCACTCACAAGGATCCAGAAGCCTGGGAATTCTACCCCGGGGAAAGATAGCAGGAGTCTCCCAGCCTGATTCACCTCCCACCATGGGAGGTTGTTTTTAATTGTTCTTTGAAGAGGCTTTCCAAGTTGTTTAAAGTTTTGTCCGCCCACTCAGGGCAGGTTTTGCTGGACTCCCGGAGCAGTCATGGCTTCTTCCCTGCTCTCCATCATGAGCAGAGAAGCCTCCAAAAAGAACTTCTATTTTCCACTCCCTCTTCCAGTGACAATACCCAGCCGACTACTGATGGCAGGGTGATGGCTGAGACATTTTCCACTGCAAGCTTCTTACTGCGATTCACTTATTGTTTCAATGTATCCCTAGAAAATGTGTGTAAATGACATCCTTTCTTTTTGATTTTTATTAGCAGTAAGCATGTTTTAAACAACTTTTGAGTAAGCATGTCCATTTAAGTTGGTGAAATACCAACTAATGGAGTCATTCTGACATGAAGTGGTGACTGGCCCAGGAAGCTATCCTTTTTCACCCTTTTATTTAAATCTAATTATAGTTTAAAAGTTGGAACATATACCTAGCACTGTGGTAAGGGCTTACCATGCATTGAATCATTCAATCCAACAACAATTTACTTACCCCTATTTTTCAGATAGAGAAACTGAGGTAGACATATGTCAAAAATGGCAGGGTTGGGATTTGTCTATTCAAATCCAAAGCCTATAGTCTTTGCCTTTATAGCATCCAGAATTCTACCGTAGAACATAGAAGAATCCCATAGAAATATTATCCATGGGTTTGAATAATGCAAAAATGGTCTATTTATTTATTACTGGTTGAATTTTGAAATTTATGAAAATTGTAATTGAAGATAAAAATTAATTTGGCTTGGCTGCAAGAGCAAACCTATTTATTATTTATTTATTTGTTTGTTTGTTTATTTATTTATTTATTTATATACTAGAGGCCTGATGCATGAAAATTCATGCACTGGAAACAGGGCGTCTCTCAGACTGGCCTGCCCCCTCTCCACAGTTCAGGAGCACTCAGGGGTAGAGGTAACCCAGCGATCAGGGGAAGGCAATGCCCCCATCACACCTCTGCTGCAGCCACTGCCGGCAGTGCAAGCCTGGGCCGGCCCTGGTTACCTAAGCCTCAGCCTGCACCTTGGGCATCAGCTGGGCAGCCACCACCCAAGGCGTACCTGTGCCTCAGGCCAGCCCCAAGTGGCTGGGGGATTGAGGGGTCTGGGGACTTTAGAGGCAGGCACATGGAGCAGCCGAACCCACCTGGGGTAGGCCTGGGCATGCTGTGTGCTTACCGCCTCAGCGGGGCTGAGGGGACTGGGCACCATGATCTTGTGGCTGTGGGCATTGCTATCTTTGAGAGTGTGGCAGTCTTTTAGCATATTCCCTCTTTTTTGGCTGTGGGTGCTGCCATCTTATGAGGACATGACAGTCAATTAGCATATTCCCTCTTTATTAGATAGGATTGATTGATTGATTGATTTTAACTCTGATTTTGAAATAATTTCAGACTTACAAAAAAGGGGCAAAAATAGTACACAAAGTTCCTGTATACCAAACATGTCGATTTCAAAGGCTAACATGAACCAAATAAATAAGTTTATGTGGGCCACAAATAAAGGCTTCAATTTTTGTAGAAATGTAGCTTTATTTCTATAGAGACATGCTGAATACAAGGGGCTGAAATAAACAAGTAATCATTAACATAAAATAATGGAAAATTTTAATAAAAATTAATATTTTTCTTGAACATTGATTACCAGACACTGAATGACTGCACAAATTAATAAGCATAAGGCAAACAAACCTATTTTTTCTGATTTTCCAATAGTGAAATATTTCCTCTTGTGCACACCAAACAAGTCAGTCCAAGACTAATGACATGATAACCAGTGCTAAAATATTCCCTGGTAGTATTACAAAGAAAAATGGTGTGCCTGTGTGGAAAGTGCATAGGAGAAATAAATGCAACACGATTATAGTAATCAGTTATTAGCAAATGTTGACATGTGCCCTCTTGCAATTCATGACCCCTTGTGGGATGTCAGAGAGCCAGTTTTGGCCCAATCACTGCAGGCCGGGCCTAGGGACCCCCACCAGTACATGAAGCTGTGCATCAGGCCTCTAATATGCATATAAGATCTTTAGTTAATCTCTTCCCACCCCCCCACTCCCTGCTTCCCTCTAAGATTCATCAGTCTTTCCCATGTTTCCAGGCCTATGCATTGAGCATCTGTCCCCTGGTGGTCATTGCACATCATAACTACTGGCCAGTTGGCCGGTTGCTTATGCACTCGGGGGGGGGGGGCGGTCCCCTCAGCCTGGCCTGTGCCCTCTCACAGTCTGGGACCCCTTGGGAGATGTTTACCTGGTGGCTTAGGCCCGTTCCCTGGGGGGATCTGGCCTAAGTTGGTAATCAGACATCCCTCTGCTGCCCAGGAGCCCTTGGGGGATGTCCACTTGCCAGCAGGGAGCAGGCCTAAGCTGCAGTTGGACATCCTTAGAGCTGCTGAGGAGGCTGGAGAGGCTCCTGCCACCACCTCTGTGCTGGGAGCTATCAGCCTGGTTTGTGGCTAAGCACATTGACCACCAGGGGGCAGCTCCTACATTGAGCATCCGCCCCCTGGTGGTCAGTTTGTGTCATAGTGACTAGTCATCCCAACATGGTACTGCTGTTAGGGTCAATTTGCATATTACCCTTTTACTATATAAGATTATTATATAAGAAGGATAGAGATCTGGTACATGGGTGGGAGCCAGTTGGTTTGCCCTGAAGGGTGTCCTGGATCAGGGTGGGAGTCCTGCTGGGGTACCTGGCCAGCCTGGGTGAGGGATTGAGGGCAATTTTTAGGCTGACCACACCCCTTTCAGGGTGGAGTTCCCTTTGGGGTCCCTGGCCAGCCTGGGTAAGGAGATGATGGCTGTTTGCAGGCTGGCCAAGCCCCTCAGTGAGGAACTTCATCCCATGGAGATGTGACCAGCCTGAGTGAGGGGCTGAGGGCCATTTTCAGGATGCCCACATCCCCTTCAGGGTGGAGGTCCTCGTTGAAGTGTCTGGCCTGCCTGGGTGAGTGGCTGAGGGCCATTTTGTAGGCTGGTAACACCCCCTTCAGGGTGGGGGGGCCTACTGGGGTGCCTGTCCAGCCTGGGTGAGGGGCTGATGGCCGTTTTCAGGCTGGCCACATCCGCTGGCTGGAAGCAGGTATCTGGGATTTATTTATCTTCTATAATTGAAACTTTGTAGCCTTGAGCAGAGCTCAGGGATGACAGGTCAGGCAGGAAGCTTGGCAATCCAAGCCTCCTGCTCACTCCAGCTCCATGGCCACCACCATCTTAGTTGGGTTAATTTGCATATCTGATCTTGATTGAGCATGGCTTGTGAGCATGGCTTGTGGGTGTAGCAGAGGTACAGTCAATTTGCATGTTTCTCTTTTATTAGATTATATATATACATTTATATATATTATGTATAATAAGATATTGTAAAAATTAAATTACAAAATTTTTATTAAAACGTTTCTTACATACCATTTTGTTGGCTGGGCTGCAAAAATATTCAATGTGGGCTGCAAGTTTGACATGCTAACTGTATACCCTTCTCATAAGTTTCCTTAATGTTAACATCTTACATAACCACAGAACAATTAGAAAAATCAAGAAGTTAACATTGACAAGGATACTATTAATTAATCTATAGATCTTATTCCAAATGTTCCACTAATCTCCGTTTTCAGGTCCAGGATCCAGATTCCCTAAATGCATTTAATTGTCATGATTCCTTCATCTCCTACAACCTAGAACAGTTCTTCAGTCTTTCATGATCTCAACACTTTTGAATAGTACTGACCAATTTGGTGGAATGATCCTCTATTTCAGTGTCTGGTATTTTCTAATGATTCAGACTTAGTATATCTGCCAACAATCATCCAAAGGTAATGTCATACCCTTTTCAGTGCATAATATCAGGAGGTACATAATATTGATATGTCTCATTATTAGTGACATTAATTTTGACAACTTAGTTAAGTGGCATCACTATGTGTCTTCACAGTAAAGTTGTTATTTTTTCTATGTAATTAATTAAATTTAAATCCTCTTATACTCATTTATATTGTCTAATATCTTAGGGCCCAAGTATCCTCATCCTATCTAATAAAAGAATAATATG
This sequence comes from Murina feae, assembly GCA_004026665.1. Classification (NCBI taxonomy): domain Eukaryota; kingdom Metazoa; phylum Chordata; class Mammalia; order Chiroptera; family Vespertilionidae; genus Murina; species Murina feae. Next base: position 28,274 of record PVJC01000649.1, on the reverse strand, counting down.
CAAATTAGGTATCACTCCATCACAAAGTTGGCCTTGCCCATAGCCACAAGATGGCGGCACCCAGTCCCCTCACCTCTGCCACTGGAGTGTTCAGGCTTGTCGGCCTGGCCAGGGGTCTGGTGGGGAGTGCCGGCCGCTGAGCAGCCAGGCTGGATCTACCCTTGGGGGGCATGATTCCATCCTGGCAGCTCTGCCGCTGCTGCTGGAGTTTTCAGGCCTGTTAGCCCAGCCAGGGGTTGCGGGGACCAAGGGGAGAGAGGGATCTTCCCACTTCCGTAGTAGCTCCAGCCTCACTGCTTCCCAGCCTCTGGAAATGTCTGGGCCTGTCAGCACCTCTATTAGGCCAGATGCTGTGTCCAGGGCGCACATGCAAGTGGGTGGGGAGTTGACTCTAGGTCTTCTGGTACAGGGGAACTCATTTGTGCTGGCCTAGGCAACACCTAACCCTGGCCACAGCTCAAGGAAGAGAACAATATGCAGGTGAGGCCAGGAGCCTGAGAGATAAACACAGAGGGGTGCCTGCTCCAAGTCTCCACAGTGTGGCTGGCGGCAGGCCCCCAATGGGGACACACACAGGACGCCTGCTCCGAGCCTCTGAAGTGCAGCTGGGGCAGGCCCCCAGCGGACACACACACACAAACGGCGCCTGCTCTGAACTTCTGCTGCCAGACTGTGGCCATCAGTAGGACATCCACTGAGGGGTCCCGGACTATGAGAGGAGGCAGGCTGGGCTGAGGGCCTCCTCCCCCCCCCACCCCTCCGTGCACAAATTTCATGCACTGGGCCTCTAGTCTATTAATAGAGTTATAATCACTGTTCTGTATGCCCATCAGTGTTGAAGTGAGACACAAATAACATAATGTATATGAAAGTGCTTTATCATTTATGAAGAGATATATGAATGCAACAAACTAAGATATTGGATCAAGTATATAATGAGAAACCTCAGGTTGATAAATTACTCACCATTCATATTATATTCTTTGAGACAGACTTCCATTGAAAACAGTTAAAAGGGAGATTAAGGAATTATTTGATAGCCATGCAAAGGAATTTAGGTGCTATGACTTGCTCTCATAGACCTTCTAGAAGAGACAAACTCTTCTTTAAGATTTCTAGGATTTCTGCTAATCTAAGATTCTATGGATCTCACACTTAAATTAATAAACATGAAGGGAAAGTCACAATATGCATTATGATTTGGGATTACCCTACCTAACGCAACAGTGTGATTTCTCTATAATTTTATAAATATAACAAGCTTGTCCTGAGTCATTAACAAGGGAGTATAAAGCCGTGAAATCTTTTTGTTTTTCCAATGAGCATGCGCATGACTTATTAGTGGAAAGTCCAGCATCTCACTCTTGAGACCCCCCGCTGGAGGGTCTTCCCCTCCCACACACATACAGACTCTTTTTAAGTTTAGAAGCTCAAGGTTTATTCAGTTCTGTGGGAGAAAGAGTTTAATCCTGCATTACTGTTCTGTTTTTTGCTACCATTAAATGTCATTGCTTAAAACTAGACCTGCACTGTGCCACGAAAGCATGTCCATCCTGTGATGACACCTCATAATTCAACCAAAGGGTATCCCAGGTTTCAATGCTCAGCCTTTGTTCCCAAACCCCAACAATGTGCCAGCAGGGCTGGATCCTAGGGCAATTCCAATTTTAGTCACAATGTTTTTCCTAAGATAACCCTCCTCTTGTATATGCTAAGGGTTACTGCTCCCATGCCTCATTCTCTTTTGGTGTGTTTCCCTTTGAAGAATCTTGATGTGCTTCCTTAAGTCTTTGGTCTACTTATCTTGGTCCACCCTAAGAGGTGAGCAGGATTGGGTTCCTTTTCTCTCAAAAGGTTCTAGGTTTCTTTTGTAATTTATCAGATTCCTCTCTAGTAAATGGGGAGGAGTTAGCTTCAGCCAGGCCACAAAGTGTTCCCATTATACTCTTCCTCCAGCTAAAGACTGCTCAGTACTCATCCCATACTTATTTAACTAAGGAAACCATTCAAGAGTTTCTGGAAAATGGCCTATGGCATGATGATTTAATATTCTCTCCAGTAAAGAAGAAGGGACCAGTCTCTGGTACTTACTACTCAAATTTTTACAATTAAGGGTTCAAGCCCAAGATATACATGAATATAAAACAAGATTATGTTTCCTTGTAAAGTCCCCAAAGTGATATCTGAGTTCCACCTACTTGTTTTCCATAAATTAATCAGTTTCAAGTGGTCTTTGAGCTGTCGCTGAGAGGAGATAATGGTGCTCACATACATTTGCTCAGGTTCAGACCCTCTTAGGCTTCTCGTCTTCTTTGTACATTTACTCATCACACCAGCACAGACATTCAGTCTATAGCCACCACCAATATCACCAGTCTGTGTCCTCTGAGAAGTTTCTAGCAAAAAAGAGACCTGATGGTAACTTCTAATCAGGCTTTTGTGAAAGTGTGGAAAAGAGAAGGGATTAGCAAAGCTATCCTACCTTACTTACAAACCTGTGAGAAAAACGAATGCTTACTTTTCTAAAAAGAAAGCAAGAAAATAGAAGGGACTATCCACACACAGAGTAAATTACAAGTTACATGTGGATGTGCTCGAACCCCTCAGCCCCAATGCCAGGACTTCTGGTACAGCTTATCTTTCTTCGCTGTCATCTGAAAGGGTTGGATGGTGATCTCTATAGTGTCTTCAAACTCTGAAACTGTATGACACTTAATGTCTTTAGTGATAACTTTACAGGACTTTTGCAATCTTGATATAGCTTTGGAAAGCTAGACATTTTGACTTTTGCGGGGCACTGCTCCTGAGCAAAAAAAAAAAAAATAGAGCGAGAGATAGTTTCTGGCCATAGTAAGGTAACCATGGCTTTACCAAACCAAGGACATGCTAATACATAAGCATAATGAGTCCTTGGTGAACTCTATGGAGCTAACTAGATTTTAACTATATCACAATTATCTTTCTGCATCTTTAGTTCACTGAGAGGCTTAAAGCTCTTCTAAAGGTAATTTATTTTGACATAATTAGTAAGAAATGTTTTTCTTTTTCATTATGGCATTTAAAACTTGATTCATTGAATTACCAAGTATTGGATCCTGTTAAGATTACATTTCCCAAGTCTCACTGGATATTAGAAAGTTTAGCATATTTATCATACTAATTTCCTGGCCTTAAAGAAAAAAATAACTGTACTTGCATTTCAGGAAATCTGAGAAAAAGATATTTCCTTTTTTCAGGTGACCATTTTGTATTTGGAATAACATGTTATTGCATTGGAAGGAAATTACTTGGTTAAGACAGAAAATATGTCTAGAGAAAAAGTATGACATCTTTCATATTCATAAACATGGAATGAATGTGAAATAGGTCTCCTTCCTATTCTCCAATTTTATGATGCTCATTTCTTTTGGGGACATTTCCTGAAGGCTGTTGTCACCACTCTACCTGTTGAGATCATCCTTCAATAAATAGCTCCAGTGTTACCTTAGTCATTGACCCTTCCCCATTCAGTTCTCTCACATCTTTTCATTACTCTATGAACTTCTTTCATTGTATGCTAATTCAATGCTGGACCATTTAGTAATACATTGCCTTTCAATTTCCATTAATTTGGTCTTATCAACTGAATTGTAAACCTGAAACTCAGGGTTTAATCTTCTGCCTCTTTTATAACCATAGCACCTTACATAGAGCTTAGCAATAGAAGGAGCTCAATAAAAATATTTGATTAACTCAGAAAGAACATATTTACACAGATCAACTAACACATACCGTATAGCTTTTGCCATAATAAGGCTAAACTAATACCAGACCACGGTATTGGAAAGGTGGAACACATGGAAACTTAACATTCCCTATCAGCAATCAGAAAGCTAATTAGTTGGCAAAACAATGTATTTGTTTTGCTTCGTTTCCAGAGAGTTCTTGTACTGCTGCTTAAGCTAGCCAAGACCTGCTCAGAAAACTTTGGTCCATTTTGAAGGATACAGGTTTATTTGGTCTTCAGATTATTGTTGAAATTACTGATCTCGGATGTGTTTTTAAGCTGGGTCACATATACTAAGTCCTTTTCTGTCTCCAAATAACTGTGGGGACAGGGTGCAGGGGAAATAAGCAGAATTCAGAATTTCTGGAAATGTATAGCTAATAGGACCTATTGTTGTTACTGCCAGCTTTTTGACTTGACCCAGTCCCCAGCTTTGACAGAGAATTGTGGAATCCAGAGACCAGGCTATAGCCAATAAGGGGAATGCAACAGAGTCTGAAAGAATAAAGGGGTTTGGTAGCTTTCCAGAACCCAACTGAGGGTAGAGGGATAGAGTGCTCTCAATAAGCTAGGTTCCTTCCTCAGCTTTAAGATGTTGCTGAAGTTTAAGGAATTATGTATACAGGTAGTGCATATAAGATACTAATAGTTATACACATAATGTAGGCTGTGTATTTCTGAGATGAGTGTCCTAGTATTCTTCGTATTTGAAAAATATCACACTAGATGTTATGAAAAAAAATATTGTCATAATTGGGTTGCAACCTGTTTCTAAAATTATCACTGTATGCCTGTTTCAATTTATTACCATATTATCTGTTCTCTACAAAAATGAAACTTGGAAATTATTTCAGCCATCCACTTTATACAGCACTGCTTTCAATAAGATCATCTTTGTGTTTAAATGTAAATGATTCAAACTGAAGAGAGCTTTCTTTCAGAAGATTTCCTTATAGTACAGGCAGTTTGTTCCTGCTTCACGTTTATACATGAGGTTATTGCATACAAAAAAATTCTGTCAACTGAACAATTTCAATAGGAAATTAAAGACTTATTTTTCTTTAGAGGGAAAAATGTATGACAATTGTTATAAATAAAGACACAAATGCACTTCCCATTGCCAAGATTTTCCAAAGAAAGTTTCAGTTTGCTCAAACAATCGGTTAGCTCCTGGATCGCCCAGCGACAGGAACTTGCGGCCTTTGGTCAATATTAGCAGAACAGGCCTATTCACAGAGCTGTGCACCTGACCACCTGATCTCAGACGCAATGTCCCGCGCCACTTCTGGGAAAGACTGGCCTGAATTTTTCCATAGGTTGGACAGAAGGAAAATGAGCTCAGCTCCCACTTGTACTTATCCATATTTACATCAGAATCTAGTTTGGTAAATTCCACTCACTTACAATGTATGAATACAGCTAATAAGAAATTAAATTGTTTTGTGTGCATTCATGAAATTTAGCAGAGAATTATTACTGTAACCATTCCTTTCACTTATTTTGTCTAACCCCAAAGGCTAATTGTATATAAGTATTTGGCCAGGTATATATCAATCAGTGCTAATTCTTTCCTTTTTAATGAAAAGCATATCATATCTCTTGCTATGAGAAGACATCTTACATTTGTAATTTGTTTATCATATATTTATGTGTCAGTTTACTGGTTACTGTATTTGTCTAATGGATATTTATTCATAAAAAAAGAAATAGAATGTGTACTGAATGTCTTCTTAATGACAAATTATAGAGATCACAAAGATTTGACCAATAGTTTTCTGCTCTATGTTTTGAAACACAATTAAGAGCTATTAGCAATCTTATTTTGCCAGAAATAGTGAAGATGAGGGCTAACATTTCTTTTTTTCATCATTTTATTGATTTCAGACAGGAAGGGAGAGGGAGAAAGAGATAGAAACATCAATGATGAGAGAGAATCATTGATTAGCTGCCTCCTGCATGCCCCCCACTGGAGTTTGAGCCTGCAACTGAGGCATGTGCCCCAACTGGGAATTGAACCATGACCTCCTGGTTCATAGGTCACTGAGCCATGCAGGCCGGGCTAGCATTTCTTAAGCATCTACCTGGAAGAATGAGGGCAGACTGCTTTACAGAACATACATAAATTTGTGTGCATGCCATCCAGGTGGTTTCACATGAATACTTACATTACATTATTTCTCTGAGCCAAATGTGCTTCGCACCCTCCACATTTATCACTTATGAGCTTTTTATCTCTACTTGTGAAATGAAGAAATCATCCATGAATAGCTTTTTGAAAAAGAAATAAGCCCAATGAATGCTCGATTGGCAGGTTTGTTCCACTGTATTCTTGGTAGGTAATGAATTCAAATGACACATTCTGCCTATGTCCGGCATTTGAGAGCAACAGAACACCCAGACCTGCTCGTGGATTTTCGTTGGGCTCTCCAGATAAGAAAGCAAGTCTGTATCTTCCAGACAGTGAGGCTGAAGCAGTGTAAGGAAGTGAGGTCAGGGAGGTAATTGAGGAAATGTCATGGCAACCCAAATTAAAATGAGCAGCCTCACATTTGCATGTGCCAGCTGCTCCTCGGGAAATCTTTCTGGCTGCTTTTGGTCCCTATTAGACAGGATAATGTGGCTGCAAATTATATCCAACTGAAAGGGAGTTGACTCACCCTCAGCAGGTATTGTAGGAGCAGACAAACCCTGGAAGGATGACCTTCAGAGGAATAACCAAGAACCAAGCAAAACACATATGCTTGCACACGCACACACACACACACACACACACATATTATGCTGTGATAAGGCTTAGAGCTCATTTCAAAATTTTAATATGAAAAGTTGCTTTTAGCCTCATACCTTTCAAAGTTGCCTCATGACTTGTTTATGCAAAGCACTGTGCAAAATGTCTGAAAGCCCTGGCTTTTTCCTACAGTGACTCACTTGTTCCTCAGGACAGTACTGACATTGGAGGGTCCCTGCCCTCCATCAGGGCATGAGCTTCACAATCTTGTACAGTAGGTATACAATACTATTGTGATACCTTCCTTGTGTCAGTCATCCAGATATCCCTTTGTTGAATCTTCTGTAAATATAATACATAGAAATAGATACCATGTCCTTCATTTGTATGTCCGTGCTCCTGTGCCTCACAGATCTGAAGGTCAACCACAGTGAGGGCTCTGTACCCATGTCCCAGTGAACTTGGCAATGGAGCAATAGCCTCTAGAAGATGTCTATACATGTGGCTATCTCAGTGAATCTCTGGGACAGTGACTTTGGAATGGCTTTCTTCCATCAATTATTGGCACTTCCCGTAGCCATTCATCAGCTCAAAACAAATTAAGTCATCACATAGTTGACACAGTTTCCTCCTTGCCTGCTGCAGTTGCTGAATCAAGTCAAGCATAGTGGATTGGCATATGTGCTGTCTTGATGGCACAAAGCCCCACAGAAGCGGAATAACTTTCCACCAGCACAAAAACGTTCCAAAAAATACTCACTCTGTTCAATACACTTGTAAATTCATTCTAGAATATGAAAGAATATAAAATAAATGCTCCATCTAAAGATCATTGTCCAATATTTTTTTAAAATGTAAGACAGTGATTTGAAGTCATAAATGGCTAACTCTCCTGAAAGTACTAGGGAAAATTGCTTTTAATACTTCTTTCTTGTTAAGTTACCATAGTAATAAAATCCCACTTGGTACGGTAACTTTCTCAACAGGTCAGAGCTTGAAATTCTATGTTGTAAACTTCCAAATACAAAGAAAGGCATAAGTTTATTTATTGGAGTTCAAGTGTAGAAATATGACAGCTTTGAAGACTGTAAAAGATACTGAGTCAACTGCTATAAAAGAAAAACATTCTTGACAATTTAATTTGTATAGTACTACAACTGAAGAGACTGTGTGGTGATTTATGAAGGGCATGTTTGTGAATTGGGTTTTGGAATTTTTGCATGAAAGGTGAATTTGTGTTCAGAATGCTTGTATCTTCAAAGACCCACAAGTTTGGCTGTGGGTACATGTAGCATTTGGTTTGGAAACATATGAAAGAAGCAATGCTATCCCTTAAGAATATGATTTAACTGTCAATTTACTTTGACATATTGATTTAATGTTTTAAGCTATTTTATATGTACTGTTTATATATGTCTGCATTGGGGCATCTACCTCCATGCTTTAGAAGCTCCTGGAGAATTGAGATTATCTCCATATAACTGTCAGCAATTAGTAGACACCAAAGCCAACTACGCTTTTAACTTTTTCCAATATGAAGTTACTTCATTCAATGACATCTCCTCAGTTGTATTAGATCTCAAGTGTACTGTGAACTTAATAAAGAAAAGAATTGAATGAATGAAATCAAATGGGGCATAGGGCATGCTTCGGCAATTGCAATGGCTATGTAATTCATCCTCTTCAAAGACTAGAATCAACAAAGAGAGAGAGAGAACATGAACCCTAAAATAAAAAAAGTTCAATCTGGTTGAAGAAGATAAATATACACATTTGATTCATTTAGCGACTAATTACAAGGCAGTGTGTGAGCAAGTATAAAGTTGTTTAGTATACACTGAGTGTGCAGTTATTAAAGAGATGATGAGCAGATAGCCATGAGCCTTGGGCAAGTGGTTATCTTTCTCTACTCTAGACTTCTCCCTTCCATTTCAACTATCCTCTTACCTGGAAACTTGCTCTCCAGAGCCCCATCACTTGTTAAAACGATACAAGGAAAACTTATGGGACCTGAGACTTTTTCATGTGTCTTCTTTGGAACCTCGAACCAAAATGTGTTTTATTTCCTCTGGGACCAATGTGTCAACTATGCATAATAATCTAAAATAAAGAGAGAAGATGAGTTTAACAGGTTAGGAGACTTTTCGTTGCCTCAAATCACTGCTTATAATCAACTTTCTTTCCTGCTTGCTGGTTCCATCTGTAATTAGCAGAGGCATCTGAGAACACAGAGAAGAGTAAGAAGCATCTTTATAAAGCAATTGCAGTTGTTTATAAGGCACAGAAGGAACACTGACATTCCACTCTTCAGAGCTTTAGTGAGGGAAGGGAGGCACAAAATTACGCCTCAGTACAAAATTCAAGTGGGCAGCAAAAAATTCAGTAACCAAGATAGATAATATTTTAATGCAGTACTTTTTAAAATAAAAACTATGCAAAAGTGTCTATAATGAACAAAATACCAAAATTTTAAATAAAGACAGGATCAATATTACTGATTATTTTTCCTTTTATCTCAAGCCAATATTGCTTGATATGATAAGGCATTAAATGTCTTTCAAAAATGTTTATTTTGGTGATCGTAGATTTTCTTGCATTAATTTTAACTTTCAAAAAATATTTCATTAAAATACTATTTATTTTGATTCTGAGATTTTTGGAGTCCCCTTAAATTGTGCACTTGAGGTCAGTGACTTATTCAAGTTAACCTAATGAGTACCAAGTCCAGTCCTGCTCCAAGGTCATTGATAATACAGAGGGAAAAGCAGGAAGAAAAATCTGCGTGGTAGGCCAAGATGAAGAATATAGTTTGGAATGATGTCAAAACATTAAAATTGAGCTTTCCTAAAGTGAAACAATACAAGGCCAGAGGACAATAATAGTCAGGGATCTAGTGATACATTTGGGGATTCTCATAGCCACAAGAGGGCCTCAAGTAATTTGAGAGAATATGCATTCTAAGAGAGTCTGGAAAAAGGACCAAAGGCTAAGTATTAATCTGAGGATTACCATTAGCTCTAAATGACAGATTTTCCTCTAGCACATTTTCAGTCAAAAGTACAGCAGATCCTCCAATAATATCATTTAGTTGAGCATCATTTCATTTTAATATGAAGGAGATGTTATAGGAACTGAACTCTTGTGTATATCACTTAGACTATAGTAAAATTAGTTTCACTATCCATATTTTTTCCTAAAATCCCAGAATCTATCAAGAACAGTAAGTGAGGATCTACTGCATAACATTGTCTAGAACAATGATTCCTGAACTTGCACATCCATCTAAAGCATCCAGAGGGGTTCAATGTGAGTCACGGGGCCCCACTGCCAGGACCCTATATCAGTAGATACCGGGGCCTGCGAATTTGCTTATCTAACAAGTTCCCAGGAAATGATACTAGTATGCCAACTCCTACACCTTGAGGACCACGGGACTATAATATATAGAATCTTTACAATAGAATGGTTCATTTAAAATTTATTAATTTAAAAATACTGTATGGAGAAATCAAGTGCTATTATTTCTTACTATTATAAACTCTAGAAAGAAACAAAAGAATTATTCCACCACCCCTCAAGACCAGACAGGTATAGCAACGGAAAGGGCTAGTTGGAGCAAAATAATGGAGTGGTGGGGTTTGTAAAGTGGAGAAAACAATTTGCCTCTCCAGCATTCTGGACCCAATAAGAATATGAAAGTGGGTTGCCTGAGAAAAAAAGAGGTTCAGAGGCTCAGTGATTTAAAACTTGATAATGGGAGCAACCAAGTCCCTGGGAAATTGATTTGATTCTTGCTACTGAAGAGGATAAAAGGATCAATTTGCATAAGTGATGTAGATCAGAGCTGATTAAAATGCAGTCCCTTGCAGAGGAAAGAACTATGAAGTAAGTCCTATGAGAGCATGTGAGTTTTAGTGAAGGTCCTTGAGTTATTCATGGATGGAATAAGTGGGACTGCCTGACACCTGGCCGTATTTTAACAAACATTAAACATGGCACATGGCAGCTCTAAGCACATGAGCTGGAGGAGTGATGTTGCTCTTTATTTTCCTCACAGATTTGTATCCAACAAATTTTGGGGCTCTGCTATGGCCCAAGGTAGAGAGAGAGAAGTACTGAAAAATCACTGAGTTCGGACCTCTCAGAGATCTTAGAAAATAAAAAGTTCAAGCTGTATTTAATATGACTTAGTAAAATGGGGAAATGTGACATTTTTTGAATTCCAAGTGTCATGAAGCAACCCCATACTTTTTTTTTTCAGTTAGAGAAGACAACTTGATAGCAGACCAGCTTAATCTGGGGCACTAGCTTGACAACTGTTGGTTTACAGAGTAATATATGAGCCCCATGTGTCTCTTCCTACCCCAAGAATTTGCTGAGAAGCTATCAGTTCCATTCATGCTTCCGCTAGTGCAAGGCGGTACAACCTGTTTTCCACATCAAAATGAGTGAGTCAGCCGAGAATTATATAACATTTTGGAGCATGACATATAAATCATTAACAAGCGACATGTCTCATGGTTAGACATGGGTCCCTGATTGGATCTCAGTGTAAATAAACTTCCATGCTGACTGCCTGAGTTCCATTTCTAGCCTTACAAATTGCAGAATAGAGAGAAATTCACGGGATGATAAAATGACCAATAAACTGAATTAATTCAGTAGAAGCAGAAACTCAGAATTAGACATACACAGATAAGCAATAAGCCAGCTGCACCTTCTAGAACAGGTGTCTGCAAACTAAGCTCTTAGGCCAATTGTGGGCGCCACCTGTTTCTATAAATAAAGTTTTATTAGAACTTTACTCATTTGTTTACATATTGTCTATAGATGCTTAAATGGCAGAGTTGAGTAAGTGTGACAGAGACTGTATGGCCTACAACATTGAAAATATTTGCCATCTGGCTCTTTACAGAACAATGTGTTGACACCTCCTCTAGAAAGCAAAAGACCACAGAGACTTCAATTCACTTAAATTGACCTGGAATGTGCTCCAGTGAATTTTATTTACATCTTAAAGGACACAGTACCTCTGAGATATTTGATGAAATATTAGTATCCCTAACCTGGTAAAATCTGACATATAATCCCTATATGTATTGTGTTGTTTTTTTTTGGGGGGGGGAGTTCTAAGTTTAAAAACTCTTCGTAAACTTCAGATCTACCTTTTCTTTCAGCTGCAATCCAAGCTGGCTGAATTAATGCCGAGATCTGCCCATAGTTGTCTCATAGAGTACAAGTTACTTATTGGCCTTGCCTGGCATTACTCCGTGTAACCAAATTGAAGAAACTGGCAAGTTTGTCCTGCCCAGTTGTCTGTCTTTCCTTTCCTTGGGAAGATCTCATCAATTGCAGTGCCCTTATATTCTCTTTCTATTAAAACCTGCCCTAGCTCTAATTGGTGTGGCTCAGTGGATAGAGTGTCAGCCCGCAGACTGAAGGATCCCAGGTTTGATTCTGGCCAAGGGCATATGCCCAGGTTGCAGGCTCAATCCCCAGTAGAGGGCATGCAGGAGACAGCCAATCAATGATTCTCTCTTATCATTGATGTTTCTATCTCTCTCTCCCTCTCCTTTCCTCTCAGAAATCAATAAAAATATATTTTTTAAAACTTGCCCTAAGAAGAAAACACATGAAATTCATTCACAATAAAATGCAAATAATATGTAACATTGCAAAATCACCTCCCAGAGGGATCAAAGTCTTAGAAGTATTAACAAGTAGGTGGTGCAACCATATTTTTTTTCATTCTTTCTTTTTAAAGTCAGGACATAAAAACACAGGGGAAAAAATAACACCAAGTAGGCTAGTAACTTCCTCCCCTAAGAATCAGTTTCTCTGTGTTTAATCTATAACCCAAGAAGCTTTATATAAAAGTCACCCAGAATACTTAATAAAAATGCAGAGTCTGAAACCCAGTCCTGGACCAACTGAATTAGAATATCTGGAGGTAAATCCCAGGAATCCTTGCTTTCAACAACACGATTGCCTCTTTATGATTCTTATGTTGAGTAAAGTTTTAAAACCACTATGTTGTGTATTGTGAGCAATCATCCATTATCCTGCCCATTGGACTTGTATCCTGATGAGCAGTAATGGTAGGCTGGAGACACTCCAGGACCTGACTTTGCTCAGTCTGATTGGCCATTTAATGGTCCTCTGACTTGCAGGTGAGCTGATGAATTTCTCACACTTATAAGAGCTCTCTCTCTCTCTCTCTGATGGGGACTGATGTAATGTTTCAGAGTATAGAGAGACATGTATTATTTATTTTCACATTAACAGCACAGGACAATGATATGAAGTCATCATTCGTATTTTTCAGGAAAGTTACCCACTTTCCTTAATTGTAAAATGGGAATTTTTGATAAAGCCTATTTCAAAAGGTTGTGAGAATTGAGATAATGCGCTTAAAGTGCATAGCATGCAGGAAGTGGTTAACAAAGGCCAACAATTACTGTTGCTAATTTTATTCCACATGAGAGAGGTAAAGCCCAGGAGAATTAGTCAATAGATCAGGTACACACCTTGTAAAATTCTGAGAGGAAGTTATGGAACTCAGTACTTTTTGGAATAGGTTTTTCTTACACCCAGAGCTTAATTTATCATTTACAGTGAAACTCATAAAATAAGCTGCAGAGACCCTCATTAGCATGGACTCCTTTTAAGACTCTTGAGGGACCCAACAATATGTTCACACAGCTAACATTTTTATATTTCCAAAAGTTAGATAACTTAATCACAAATTAGTAGAGAATTATGTTTCTTTCCAGTCCTACTTTGCCATGCCTTCTCTCTTTTTATTGGCATTGGAGTTGCCATTGGCATTTTAGAGTTCCAACTAATGGGAAATTGAGTAGGGAACACTTTCATCTTGGACTTAATGGGATATTTTTTATGTGGCTTGCAGTCACTTCTGTGTGTAGTTACATCATTACTAGCAGCCTCAAAGTAGAATCAACTTCAACAAATAATCCTACTGCCCTTTTTCCAGCCCACATGGTATCATGACACAAAGGTAGTCAGACCAGAACTCATGTTATGTAAAGGTGTGCTAAAGTACCTAGTTCCCAGCACTGGAGGTGTATGCACAGTAGAAGTGAAACTAATTATGAATGATATGGAAGCAGAAGCTAGTCCGTGACAAATTCTTACAGACAGCAGACAAGTAAAATTATAAAGAGAAGTTTCTGTTTTCACTGATGTCTGGGCAAAATAGAGTTGTCTCTTATCAGCAATATACTCAGTCATACAGTTAAAAATGTTCCACAGGTTTCCTTCCCTTTGCTTTTGTTCTGTTATTCCTCACCCAAGGATATTATTTCCATTGGTTTTTAGTGAGAGTGGAAGGGAGGGAAAAGAGGGGAGGAAGAGAGAGAAACATTGATGTGAGAGAGACACATCAATTGGTTGCCTCCTGCATGCGCCTGAACCAGGGCCAGGGAGCAAAGTGCAACTGAGGTAGGTGCCCTTGACCAGGAATCCAACCTGAGACACTTCTGTTTGGGGCCGGCACTCTAACCACTGAGTTACATTGGCCAGGGCTTTCCTCCTCTTTTTTAATGGAAATTGCAAAAAATAGAATTAATCAGAGTTCCTTAATTTGTAAATCACAAAAATATAGCAGTTCTGAAACCATTGAGTACAGATAATGTGTAAGTAACACATTTCATACAAACACCTCTCCCCATCAAAATGGAATAACTGACTAGAACAAAACTATTTGAAAAAGTGAATTAGTTACTAATCATTTTTCTTCAAAGAAAAGTCCAAGTCCAGATGGCTTCACTGATGAATCTTCCCAAGTATTAAAGTAAGAAATAATACTGGTCTTATTCAAATTCATTAAAAAATAGAGAGTGAATGCTTATTAACTTGTTCTATAAGGTCAGAATTACGCTGATGTCAAAGACAGATAAAAACATTACATGAAATGAAAACTATAGTACAATGTTTCTTATGAATATAGAGGCAAAAGTCTTTAAAATATCAGCAAACCCAACCCATCAACACATAACAAAGAAATTATACCAAAGAAGACAAAGTTGGTTTAACATCCAAAAATGTATTAATATAATACATATTAATAGAATAAAAGACTGACATGTATAAACATCTCAATAGATGCAGCCAAAACATTTGACAAGATCCAAACCCATTCATGATAAAGGCTCTTAACAAATGAGGACTAGAGGGGAATTTCCACAAACTGAACAGCAATTAAAACAGAGTGAGAAAAATTACCACTAACATCACACTTAGTGATAAAAGACTGAGTGCTTTTTCTCAAAGATAAAGAACAAGTAAAGCTGTCCACTTTTTGTGCTGGAGCTTCTAGCCAGTGCAGAATTGCAGGAATAAAAAAAGGCAATCAAACTGGAAAGGAGAAAGTAAAACTTTATTGGCAGGCGTCATGATCCTACATGTACAAAATCATAAGAAATATATATTACTAAAAGTATCCCATAACAGAAGCAATTTTAGCAAGTTTTCAGGATACAAAATCAATTTAAAATCAATTGTATGAAATACTAGCAGCTATCAGAAAATAAAATTAAGAAAACAAGTCTGTTCATAGTAGTATCAAAAAGAATAAAACACTGAAGAATTTAATAAAACTAGTGTAAATGGACATGAGAGGACCTTCTGGGTTGATGAAAATGTTTTAAAACATGCTATACAACTATATAAATTTGTCCCTCAAAAATCACCAAATTGTGCACTCACAATGATAAATTTTATGGTATATTAATTTACCTCAATAGCACTAATTTAGAATATATATACAGAAAAAAGTGAATTATCTTTCTAGTCTCAAAGGAAATAAAAATATCTTTATTTTCTCATAGAAGAGAATATTATACAATTGTCACATAATGAGACAAAGATTATTCAGCAAAAGTGTGGAGATAAAATGTTTTAGAGGTTTGTTAGTCAATTACATAAAAATACTGTTTAATTATTTCCGAACTTTGTAGTACTTTTTAGCATTAAAAATGTTTTATTTTTAAATAAATGTTTGCCTTATTTTGTATGTATAACTTATATTGTTTTTCATAAAGAAAACTTGTGTAAGTTTGAGTCACAAAGCCCACTTCTGCCTCTATTCCTGCTCCCTAGTTCCTTTGTCTAGAGAGAACCAGTTTTACTAGTTTATTACCATACACAGTCTTCCAGAGATAATCTCATTAAATAATAATAACAAAATCTAAACAATACATAATAGGTAATCAAGTATTACTAAGGGCCAACCTTTGCTCTGAGGACTTCCACGTATTAAATAACTTAATCTTTACAACAACTGTATGAAATAGCAACTATTTTTATCCATGTTATAGATGAGATACTGAGGCACCAAGATGGTAAGTTTCCTATGGTAAGTTTCAAACCCAGGCAATCTAGCTACAGAGTCCTTACTCTTAACTACAACTCAAAATTGTCTCTCAATACATATTCAAGTATGTTGTGGGGGGCTTGGAGGAGGGCAGTGTAAAGTCTAGGTACATCAGGGTTTTCTAAACATTTGCTATACACATTTTTCTGTACAACTTTATAATTTCTCAATAATGTGTCTCTTTGTTGTTGTTAATCCTTACCTTACCGGAGGTATTTTTTCCATTGATTTTTAGAGTGAAAGGGAAAGAGAGAGACAGAAACATCTATATGAGAGAGACACATCAATTGGTTGCCACCCACACAAGCCCCTACCAGGGCCAGTGATTGAGCCTGCAACCCAGGTAGATGCCATTAATTCTTGGGAATTCAACCTAAGACCCTTTAGTGTGCGGGTTGGTGCTCTAACCACCGAGACACTGGCCAGGCTTAACAACATGTCTTAAAGACAAGGCTAGATACGTAATTTTCTGGACAAAGCACAAAATGAAAATGCAAGGCCTCATCTTCAAAAATTAAGATTTCAAGAAGGCAGCAACAGAGTATTAAACCAAGAATAGAGATTTTAAGAAACTGCCTATGGTCACATGCCCCTGAAGTCAGCCTGCATGGAGACCATGGAACCCAGGACTTTTGCCTCTAGCTCTTGTCCCAACCATAGCTACTTCCTACCTACTGAGCATTAGTTGATCATAGAACAAGGTGCCATCTTTGTGTCATAATCCAGAGACATGCCAACTTTTCTATTATTGTTGTCAACTTACTTAGAGAGCAGCAACAAGCCCACCACACAGCTCATACTATTGACTAAGACAAAGAGAAAACGAGAGTCTGGCTGCATAAATATATGGATAGAGATCTGGGGATTAGAAATCTGTAGTCTGTACTTACCTTGCCTTGTATTTTTCACTTCATTTTTATTTTTTATTTATTTACTTTATTTTTATATTTTATTGATTTTTCACAGAGAGGAAGGGAGAGGGATAGAGAGTTAGAAACATTGATGAGAGAGAAATATCGTTCAGCTGCCTCCTGGGCATGTGCCTGCAACCAAGGTACATGCCCTTGACCGGAATCGAACCTGGGATCCTGAGTCCACATGCCAATGCTCTATCCACTGAGCCAAATGGTTAGGGCTTTCACTTCATTTTTAGTACGGCAACATAGGTCACCAATACAGATGAGATCAATAAAACGGGCACTAAACTCTTTCCTTCTGCCTGTCCCTCTCCACACCAAAACCAAAGGGGTTCCTATCCTGCACTTTGAAGTAAAGTTGATCATGTTGCTTTACCCAAATTATACTGAAGATTTGGGTTGCTAGACCCTTAGCAGCATTTCCTCAGCATTTGATGCTTTAAATTTCCTTTGTAGGGGAAAGTGGAAACCACCTGAAGAGCTCAGGCTCAGCAAACTGCCACTGATAAGACACCTTTGGACCTGTTGGTGGAAGGTTTGCTTTGTTCCCATCTCATCTGCATTTCCCTGCCGATGACCTACAGTGACTTAGGGAACTAATTTGACACCTTGTTCACAAGATGATTGAACAAATAGCTAACAACAGGGTTAACTCTGTAACTGGAAGTACTACAGAACATGAGGCACTGGCCAAGCAAAGAACATCCAATTCCGAGTCATCCAAAAAGATTCAGGCAAGAAAAAAAGAGCCAAGAGGAAAATTTCCAGAACATTTCCATTTAGAAGCACGATGAAACTTGTTGACTAAGGTATCAACATTATCTAGGGCATGCATTTGACAATCTGGCACAGGTGACGAAACTGACAAACACACACAAGAAACTAGCACAACATTATCTGCAAATTGGTTGTGGTTGAATACTTCATGTCATCAAGGGAATAGAAGCAATGAAAGAGAAGCCTCATTTCCCTGCAAAGAAAAGAATTTCTGTCAGAAAGAGACTAAGAAATAAAAGAGAAAAATGTCTTAAGAGAGATCAGTATGCATTCTGTGAAGTACATATTGTAAAAGGAAAAGGGAAAAGCAGCTTGATTCTAAACTCTATTCAGTGTAATTTTGTGTAAGCTGTTCTCTAAGGAGAGAGACTAAACTCTAATCAACCAGCATCTTCCAGATGGCTCTAGATGTGCTTTAATCTGTTTTTGTAAGAGAGGGTGGGGATGATTCCTTACTCTGAGGAAAAGCATATATTAAGACTTAATCAAAGGATTAGCCAATACATATTTATAGCTTAGAGAGCACTCTCAGAATAGTGTGTAAGGGTTTTTACTTTACCCATTCACTGCCTGGCACTTTTTTGGTTCATGATTGCTGAAACGATGGCATGCTTCAGTGGAATTCTGGTTCCTGAGTGGCTGCCAAGTCTGCAGTTTTGGTTTTGGTTTTCAAGAGACCCTTAATCAATATTTGTTGAAGGAATAATAATGAAGAGATCACATCCTCAGATTTTTTTTAAATTTTGTTTTATTGCTTAAAATATTACAAAGGGTAGTACATATGTCTCCTTTTTCCCCCCTTGACCATCCCTCAGCCTCCCCTACTCCCCTCATGTCCTGTGTCCATTGGTTATGCTTATATGCATGCATAAAAGTCCTTTGGCTGATCTCTTGCCCCCCACCACCACTCCCCAAGCCTCCCTGGCCTTCCTGCTGTAGTTTGACAGTCTATTCGATGCTGATCTGCCTCTGTATCTATTTTTGTTCATCAGTTTATAATGGTCTTTATTATCCATAAATGAATGAGATCATCTGGTATTTTTCTTTCCTTGACTGGCTTACTTCACTTAGCATACACATCCCCATATTTGATGGCATACCTGCAGGCAGTGTGGGAACTGGAGGAGGAAGGCTAGGTTGGCATCTTTCAGCTGAAGGCAAGGAGCCTGAGTTCTATTCTTGTTTACACCAAATATAAAGGTGTGAACACAGCTACAAGATTTGATTCTATGGTACTTCCAGCTTCAAGACCATTTATTTTCAGCAGGTTGGTGAGGTGTTTTTTTTTGTTGTTGTTTGCTCGCTTGTTTCTACAAACATAGCAACACAGTGGAACTTAAAACAAGGCCACAGTGCCAACAATAAGTCATAATTGCTGGAGAGATTCTGGAAGAAAGGATTCTTGAGGAAAGATTTATTGTCATTACACTTATTGATTCATTCATTTATTTATTCAAGTATTTATTGAGCACTTACTAAGTCTCTGTCATGGTACTAAGATCCTGAGGATATGTAAGTAATTAAAGTATTACATTCTGCCCGCCTTTAAGTTTACAATCTAGTGGGGATAGTTCAATTCAATAGTTTGATTAGGACTATGATGCCACATTATGTTCTGGGAACAAATCTTGAAGGACACTTAATCAGATTAGGAATTTATAAAATACTGGGGACCCTTGGCCTGGTCTGTACCCTTCCATAACCTGAAAAACCTCAGGGAATGTTGGAGAGCCAATTTCAGCCAGATCCCTGTAGGCCAGGCCAAGGGACCTCACCGGTGCACAAATCTGTGCACTGGGCCTGTATAGTATGCATATAAGATCTTTGGTTAATCTCTTCCCACTCTCCCTCCTCCCCCTTCCCTCTGAGATTCATCAGTCTGTTCCAGGGGCCCTCAAACTATGGCCTGTGGCCACATGCGGCCCATCGAGGACATTTATCCAGCCCGCCAGATGTTTTTGTCGCCTTGTTTTTTACTTCAAAATAAGATATGTGCAGTGTGCATAGGAATTTGTTCATAGTTTTTTTTTTTAAAAAAAATTATAGTCCAGCCCTCCAACGGTCTAAGGGACAGTGAACTGGCCCCCTGTTTAAAACGTTTGAGGACCCCTCATCTGTTCCATGTTTCCACGCCTGTGCATTGAGCATCTGCCCCCTGGTGGTCAGTGTGCATCATAGCTGTCAATCAAATGGTCAAATAGTTGCTTAGGCTTTTATATATATAGACTAGAGGCCTGGTGCACAAATTCATGCATGGGTGGGGTCCCTAGTCCTACTTATTAGGAGCCACCGTGGCTGGCCAGGAA
This sequence comes from Murina feae, assembly GCA_004026665.1. NCBI lineage: Eukaryota > Metazoa > Chordata > Mammalia > Chiroptera > Vespertilionidae > Murina > Murina feae. The sequence goes on along the minus strand of PVJC01000649.1, from coordinate 8,386 downwards.
GAGGGACGGGGGAGAGACCGAGGGAGGTTGGCCAACTGGGGACCACAGGAGGTTGGCCAATCATGGGGAGGTACCGTAGAGGTTGGCTATGGGAGTGCACTGACCACCAGGGGACAGATCCTGCATTGAGCATCTGCTCCTGGGGATCAGTGAGCATCACAGTGACTTCTCAGCCAGTTGCTCTGGACTTTCAGCTGTAATAGTCATTTAGGCTTTTATATATATATAGACTAGAGGCCCGGTGCATGACATTCATGCACTCAGGGGAGGGGAAGTGGGGGTGGTGCCTCAGTCTGGCCTGCACCCTTTTGCAATTCAGGAGCACACGGACTTAGGGCTGCTGTAGAGGTGGGAGAGGTTCTCGTCACCGCCGCTGCGCTCATCAGCCATCAGCCCAGCTTCTGGCTGAGCGGTGCTCCTCCTGTGGGAGAACATTGACCACCAGGGGGCAGCTCCTGCATTGAACTTCTGCCCCCTGGTGGTCAGTGAGCATCACAGCAACTGGTCATTCTACCATTCGGTTGATTTACTTATTACCCTTTTTTATATAGGATTCCCAGAGAAGAAAAAGCACAGGCAAGAAAAAGCACAGACCTGAAAAACGAATATACTTTAGCCAGGCAAAAAGTGGACAACGATATTTCAGAAGAAGGGCATACTATTTGCAAAAGGCCAAAAGTTAGTCCAGAGAGAGGTGGGTGGGAACCAAAAGAAGTTTATGGTGACTGAGGGTAGAGTTAGGATAGTTATCAGGGGTGGGAAGATGGGATTGAAATGGTGGAGAGGGCAGCAAGAAGCACCTGTCTTCTTTTATACTTGGATAGGGATTTATATTTAATTGAATTAAATTCTGTGAATGCAGATTATGCTAAATACAAGGCTTAGTAGGAAACTGCCTCTGCCCTCAAGGAGCTTGAGTCAGTAGTAAATTCTCAGCTTTCAGCATCTATGTCGAATCACAGTACAAATAATCTGTGAGATGCGAGATGTCCAACAATGATACTGAGCACTGATTCAGAAGTGCTGGCTTGTGAAGGAAAAATAATTTCATTCATTCACTTGTGGATTTTAGCATAATTTGAGGGTGTGTATGTATATATGTTTAAAACACATCAAGAGAGATTCTTTACATTCTATCAACATTAAGAAATGAAGGTGACCTAAAGAAATTATGAGTGAACATTACCTTTTGAATTATAAAAACATTTAGAAGAGGAACATTCTATCACAAAATAAAATTATAGCATGTGCTTTGTGATATAGTAGCAGTAGGCAAAACAAAGATTTAGAGAAATAATTTACCTCAACATACCCTTTTTTTGGTAAAAGTTTGAAAAATCAGAATCCATTTGACTTTATGAAGTACAGGCTATCATTTTCCCCTCAAAGTCCATATGTTTGACTAATATACAATTTAAAGAATCTCCTAGTACTTTGAGAATGTTCTCAGAAGATATTGGCAATTTTGAAAATACAAAGTGAAAGGCAGTGCCTATTTTAAGGTCATAGATTTTTTTAAAAAGAATAAAAATTAATGAGGCTAACATTAAAGGCCAACCTACTCATCAAAATGTAGGAAAAATAGGTGACATTTCATATTTTCTTTATTGTATAATTTTTGTGGTATGACAATAGGCTTTTTGATAAGTTTCTTTCTGGACCCATTCAGATAGAATACAATTCTAGTCTTCATCTGATCTGTGATTTGTTGATCTCCAGAGTATGAGTTCTGTGCAGCCAATTACAACTAAACAAACAAACTAATTACAATAATAACTTGGAAAACCACTAACTTAGACTGTGGTTCCTAATCTCTGATCAGAAGATTCCTGGAGCTACTGCAAAAACATCCCAAATCCATGTATTCACCAAGTGATGTCTATACTATACACATAATCTTATGCAAATATGTGTGCCTTTTCTTAAAAATATATTCATAAATATTGTTTTAATAAATTGAAAATATTTAAGGATTGCTAGATTTACAGTAGTTTTTGTCATTATTTTCAAGCAATATATTCTAAAAATATAATTATCAAGTAGCTAAAATTGTTTTTAACTTTAAAAAAATCCTCATTCTGCAGGACAGAAGGTCTGTCTAGTTTTTTCTGCAAGTGAGAGAGTTATTTTTTGTTGTTCTAGTTCACAGGCCACTTATAAGCATATTATATATAACATTGCAAATAAATAGTTTAAGGGTATAATTAAGCAGAATTTTAGCTAGTCTGAGTAATGTACTGTCCTCCACCTACACCAAGTCCCACAAAAATTCCAGAGCTGTTCAAAAACAGAGAATGTATCACCTTGTCTACTAAGAAGAATCTATATCTTAATCTCAATTGCAGTAACTTTTCTTGGTCTAATTTATCAGGTAATGTTATCACCTTTTTCCAATGCTTGATGCTTTCATGCTGTTTTTAAATATGTAATTATTCATGTGACTCACTGCAAGCTATCGCAAATCCTTTTTGGAAGTAGGTGTGGCATGAATAATAAACTAATTAACTTGCAATGCCATGAAGCCTAGTGGTGGAGAGGAAGGGATTGGGGGGGGGGGGGGCGTTTGTAATACTTCCAACAATAAAGATAAATTTAAAAATAAAACAAAGGCTATAAAAACAAATTAATTTCATTACAAAGCAAGAGTTCTTTAAAACATGTAGATTTTTTTTCTGAATAATGTGTCCCACTGAGCTGAAATCTTTATCAGAATGAGGAACAAAATTTTCAATGCCAAACCAATAAAACGAATTGAACAGTTATTGATAATTTTATATGTACTGCTTGGTGCTAATTTATCAAAAGAATAAAGATAAATAGAATCACCTGTGCTCTATTTAGTAGCTCAGAAAACAGTCAGATGGGGACAGGAGGTGTTTTCAGTGGCTGCGGTCACAATTTTGCTTTTGTTTGAAGTTCTGTAGAAGCAGAGAAAGGGAAGCAGTTTTTATACACTTGGGGAAGTAGAGAGTGAATCAAGAAAGTTGTCCTTCATCAAAGAGACATTTGAGATGCCTCGGAGGATTAGCTGTATTTGACCATGCACAGAAGAGAGGGAGTTCACTCCAGGGAAAGGGATCAGAATGAACAGAGGCACACTCCCAATTTTCCCTCTCTCTCTAGCTGTTTTATTACCGCTTCCTCCTTGACCCATCCCTAAATAATTGGGGTTACTCAGGTCTCTAGCCTGTGCTCACTATCATCTCACACTACAAACAAGTCTTAAGCAATCTCATCCACACCCATGGATGGCTTGATTCCCATCTTTATGTTGATGACAACTAAACATGTATCTCCAGCCCAGATCTTTTTGCTTAACTCCAGGTAAATATAACCAAACCATCTTCTTTGGTATCTCATAGACCAAACTTAACAAATTCAACATGTTCAGAACTGAAGTTCAACCCCTCATACTCTTCTTTCTGTAATTTTCCCATTTTGGTTACAGTTACCACGATCCCCCAGGTTCTCACACAAAAAAACCTGAGAGTAGCCCTGACTGGTGCTCTCAGTGATTAGAGCATCAGCCCCCATACCTAAGGGTCACGGGTTTGATTCCTGGCCAAGGGCATGGACCTTGGTTGCAGGTTTGATTCCTGGCCCTGGTCTGGGAGTTGCAAGAGGCAACCAACTAATGTGTCTCTCTCTCACATCGATATTTCTTTCTCACTCTCTTTCTCTCTCTGCTCCCTTCTTCCCTCCCTCCCTTCCACTCTCTCTAAAAATCAATGGAAAAAATATCCTCAGATGAGAGAACAAAAGAAAACATAAGTGCTCTCCATCATTCCTCCCCATTTCTCACCTAAAGCTTCCATCCAATAAAATTGTCAAGTTCTGCCAAGATAGTATCTGAAGTAGTTCATGAATTTATCTACTCACTCTGTCCCTATTGCTTCCACCACACTCTTAGTCCCAAGTTATATCCTTAATTTCTATTCCCTAAATTAGAGAGTCATACCCAGGCAGCAGGACACGAGGAGGGGCAAGCAGAAATGGGAAGCACAAGGGAATTGGTGCAAGCTAGAAGTGCTGTTCAGAGGCTAAAGAATGGCACCAGATATGACTTGGTGTTGGCAGTTATAACAAGTCTACCTATCTGCAAGTTGCAAACTAGGTAACCATAGTACATGATACTCCTTTATGGTAGGGAGGGCTCAGGAGTGCTCCCAGCAAGTCCATTCATCTTAGGCTAAAGCAATACTCTCTGTAGTCATTAGACTAGAAATATTGATGGAGGTTCTTAATGTGTCGGAAGTGAGGTTCTCTCCTCTGATTTGTCTCATTTAGGGACCTGATGACAAATTTGTGAGTTTTGCATCTCAAGGACGCAAACAAAACTGTATTAAACTAATGAATGAGTGAAAAATATTTCCTCATTTGAGGACCGTTGATTGATAGCCTTTGTTCATTTATCTTTGTGTGTTCAATGAACTTATAAAAATTCACCTTACAATAAAAAGGGTAACTCTATGGCTGTAAAAAAATATTTTTTCTTAATTTGTGTATTTGTGTTGTGAAATTTCTCTACAGGTTCTTTTTCTCTCACTTCCAGACATAGGAGGCTTTCCTGCTTTGGTATATGTCTGGAAATCTCTAAATGGATCATGGCAAGGGAGACCAGCCCAAAAGCACACCCCAGATCATAGGGAGACATGTCTCAAAACTAAATGCTGCAATTAAGGCAGGTTTTTCACTTTATTGTAAAATGATTCCACATTTAAAATGTTTTTCAAATACAACATGCACTCAGTTAACTGAACATTTGGAATAAGACTTTAATATAACTCATTTCACTTGAGTATGTCTATTTTCAGAATGGCCGTTGCGCCAAGGACAAGTTGATCAAGTGACTTCCCCTAAGTGTTTTGGCAATCCACCCTGATGACACGCTGCCAGTTATCAAAAGCACAATCAAGTTCGGTAGAACTAAAGCCTAAGTCCACAGGGTTGATACTACTGGGCTTTAAGAACAGGTCCCCAGTGTGCTCAGTGAACCTGTTTAAATATCCGTCTGGATTCTCTAATTCATTTAGAACAGTTATTTTTTATTAGTAGAAAAGTGAATCATGGTGAAGAATGTAAATGCTACGGAAGTGGGAATAAAAACTGACTTCCTCCTCCAATGAAGCAAGTAGAAATAGAAAGAAAATGTAAAGAATTTTAATTTTGTGGAACCCAACTCTATAAAAATAAAATTAAAAGTGGAGATACACAGATGATTTTCCAAGAAGCTGGTAAATCATGTGTAAGGCTGCTCTGGGACCAGGGATCCAGAGACCATTTTAAATTCACGTACACTAAGCCCAGGCAGGTCGAGGTGATCTACTTAAAAGAGTGGCCTTGCCTCCCAATGAGATATTACACTTCCAACAAACTCATTGTGCTCCTTACATATTTGTGGAATGAAGGACTCCGCTACACAGAGTGAACAAGCAATGAGCCTCGAGAGCTCCTCTTCTGAAGCGCTCTCCTCCATCTGCGAGACAGATGGTAAAATTTTCTCCTTGCCTGGCCCGTGTGGCTCAGCGGTCGAGCATAGACCCAGGACCCAAGAGGACACCAGTTCCATTTCAATCAGGGTCAGGGCACTTCCCCAGGTTATGGGCTCGGTCCCCAGTAGGGGGTGTGCAGGAGACAGCCTATTGATGATGTTCCTCTCTCACTGATGTCTCAATCTCTCCATCCCTCTCCCTTCCTCTCTCTAAAAAAGTTAGTAAAAACATATATACTCTTAAAATTTCTTCTTTTCTTTAGCCCTACTGTCATTAGGATGAGAGACAGGTTCTGATTTAGTAGGAGCTTATTTTCACAACCATCCTTATGCTTGCCTGCCCAAATTGAATGAAATACATCCTGGTTACATCAGAATACATGGGTTATACATTTTCTCCTTAACCATTGATATTAATATCTTTTGGGCTGGAAGGAGGATAGCAGAAGGACAGTAAGGCCCTTGGACTTTAACTTTGGTTCAGGTAATTACATGAATTGAGCAGATATCTAAGTCGGAAATTCTTGTTTTTGCATTAAATTTTAGTTTTTATATAGTTCTTAAAGTAGCTTCTAATTATTTAAGAATGACAGACTAGATATTGTTTCTGTTTTCTAAGATGCTTAAGATGACTATCACTCATTACGAGGCTTTGTTCACTAGGGAGGAGAGGAGGAGCCTTGGTTCATTGGGGGTGTGAATAGATAAGAATGAAAATGGAAATTAGATTTCATCAAGAAAGGGTAAGAAAGGATCTCATCAGATGAGGCAGAAAAGACATGTGGTCATTGCGGCTGATCAGAGATCCTTGTCAGTAAGAGGAAGGGAGAAAAGCAGGTCCATCTCACTATTTCAAGGAGAGGAGGGGCCCTCTTGAGTTTTATCATGTGCTTTAATTGATAGAGAGGACTGGAAATCGAGACATCTTGGTTCTGTTCCCATAATTTCAATGCTTTCACGTTGCTCTTTCTGACTTGATCAAAATATCCTCCGTGTGCAGTGGTTTAAGAGCACAGCTCTGTAACCACCATTACAGAACAAGCAATTCAAGTAAGTCATTACATTTTAAGTACTTCTTAATTCAGAAATAAAGGAACTAAATGCAAGCAGGAGATTTAAAAGTCCATAATGATATCAGCTTAAATGAGGCTTCTGGAGTTATGTTGTAAAAACCTTCAGCATTCTGTTATTCAACAGCTACTCAGAAATTAGACAAGAAAGAGCTGCATATCAGAGCTCAGCATTTGCTCCAGGCAGAGCTAATTTTACCCACTTCCTTCTCTCTTGTCCTGGCTTGAGAGAGAGAGGGTTTGCCACTGTCTGACCATCAGACATCTCCAACTTTGACCTCTCAGGCCTCCAGGTCACTCAGATTTGCAATATCCAGTGCAGTGGTTTTCAGCACGGGCTGCATGTGAGGATCACTTGAGGCAGTCAACAAATTACTGTTGCTCAGGCCTTAACCCCCACCATTTAAATCAGAACCTCTGGGATGAGAGCTTTGTTGTTAGTATTTTTCTTTTAAGTTGCATAGAAAATTCTAATATGAAGCAGAGATGGAGCTTAGCTCCTGACAAGAGAGAGTAAGAGGCATCCTCACGTTCTGATCCTGACCCAGGCATTGCTTCTGAGACAACAAGTCTCCAGGATAATGGAATCAACTCTGCAGGAATTTCTGACTTTCCAGGGAAGCCTGGCTTAATATTACTAATACTAGAGGCCCGGTGCATGAATTCGTGTACCAGTGGGATTTCCTCGGCCTGGCCTCTGGGATTGGACCGAAACCAGTTCTCTGACATCCCCGAGGGGTCTTGTATTGCATGATTGGGGTCAGGGAGGGATGCAGGAGGTTGGCCAGCTGGGGAGGGACCACAGGAGGGCTCCAGGGTGTGTCTGGCCCATATTGCTCAGTCCTGATCAGCCAGAGCCCAGCAGCAAGCTAACCTACAGGTCAGAGCATCTGGCCCATGGTTGGTGGTCAGTGTATGTCATAGTGAGCAGTTGAGTGGTGTTAGCCTATCATTAGCATATTACACTTTGATTGGTTGAACTAGACGACCAGACACTAAGCATATTGGGCTTTTATTATACAGGATGAGGTTAGACTAAATGTACAGGCAAGTTCTACTTTATCTTTTCCTTATTCCCAAGACTAAGGAGGAAAGAAAGGTACCTCTGGACTCCCCTAATCAAAGCCAAAATCACATGACAGGATAGAGGCCTGAGAAATGTCTTATAGAAACCATAGTCCAGTACCATGCGCTTAATTTCAGACCAGTTCTTACAAATGGGATTCTATGGGCTCAGCAACTCCCACATTTCAGTTCACTGGCACATCAGTCTCTTAGAGCTAGAGCCTTTTCTGTTTTGTTTTGTCTTCAATTTATTTAAATTAAAAAAGAAAAACCAATAGTTCACTTATGTCTGTGTCCCCTCCCTCTCAAACTCTGGTAACCAGCAATCTGTTCAATCTGTTCTCTGTATCTTTGTTATTTTATTTTTTAGATTCCACATCTGAGAGATTATTCAGCATTTGTCTTTGTCTGGCTTATTTCACTTAGTGTAATGCCTACAAGGTCCATCCATGTTGTCACAAATGGCAATATTTCACTACTTTTTATGGCTGAATAATATTTCATTATAAATACACACCATAACTTCTTTATCCATCCATTGATGGAGACTTAGGTTGTTTCCATACCTTGGTTAGGGTGAATAGCACACTTTACAGATGAGGAAGCAGACAATTCAGGGGGCTTCAGCAATCAACACAAAATCACCTTTCAGGGAAGGGGCCAAAGCAGGATTAAACTTCAGTCTTCGGGGAGAAACAAGATGGCGGCATAGGGTAGACACCGTATATGCAGCTGTGAACAACTATTTCAGAAAAACCAC
>PVJC01000648.1:83429-115268 GCA_004026665.1 Murina feae | reverse complement strand
ATTCAAGGCCCTAAGGTCTGTGACACAGAAGGGCGTAGGATCTGGATCCAGGGCTGCCTTCTCCCTCCAGGCCTTTCTGTGTGCCAGGGATAGAAACACACACTAGATTTCCCACAACATCTTTCAAATGGAACCTCATATGTACATTTGTAGGGCTTCCTGGACTAGCTGGTTCTTTTTACCTGCTTTTACTTTTTTTTGTTAGTTGTGCAGCAATATGTAACCGGATGGCAGCCAATTTATAAACCCCAGGAAACACCCATGTGCTGGCTTGCCATCCTCCTGGAATTCAAGAGCACCAACAAGATTTCCCCTCGCTTTGCGTCCCTCGGAAGCAAGCATTCCACAACTATTTTTCTGTGGGAGAAGTAGAGATGCAACACGAGGGCCCAAGTAAAAAAGGTCCCAACACGGCAATTCTGTATTCATATCCTGGACTTGTGCCAGCAGACCATTCATCCAAAGAGAGAAACACCTCCCTGACCTGGCCATGGCCAAACACACAAACAAGCACCTTTGAACAGGTGGTACTAGGAATCACCTCATAGATAAACAATGGCTTTCCGAACCTGAGCTGCTTAAAAGACGAGAGAAGGCTCACTGCTGCGGGAGACTTCCACGGGGCGGAGCGGTGGGAACTGGAGTCCACAGGTGGTGAGAGGCTGCCGGGTGTGTGACCAGGAAGAGCGAGAGATGACGACACTGGGTAGTTCTTGACCTCAGCCCAGTGTGTCTATGCTCAAGGTTCCATGGACGGCCAAGAAGAATGTGGGAACCCTGTCCACCTCCAGGGTTCCTTCCCAGACTCCTCCATGGGAATGGGTTGTGCGGTCCACAGCCATCACCATGAGGTGGCGTCCTATACACTGTGCCCTGGATTCAATTGTCACGGGTTTCTGTGCCGAGGAATGGCTTTCTGTGAGAGCTCTTTAAGGAAGGTGAATGGCATCCCTTGTGGTACATATCAGCCTTAAAGTGATATAGTGGTCTTAGAAGTCATTCTCCAAAACCATTTATTGGATCCACAAACTGTGCGTAGCTTAGGGCTTCACCTTTGACAGGCACCCGCTGTATGTTTGCTGAATTAATGAACTAATGAGCAATGAAGTGAGTGAAGGAGCAGCTAAATATATTTCAAGATAGAGAATGATCTGAAAGCATTCACAGCAGGCAACTGGATTTGTCTGTCCTACAGAGCAGACTGGTTTAAATGTTTCCCCATAATTATATCCTCCTAGTTTTAATTAGCATATATTTTATCATAGAAGCTTATTGCATTTAACCATTCCTACAACTGCATGTTCTACAATTCCCACATATTTGATTGATGATGTAGCATCTTATCTATTATTTGTATTTTTATTGCATGTTAGCTTGCTTTCTGTGGATGTATTCCAATAATAATCATCATCTACTCTAATAAAAGCGTAATGTTGAAATTGACTGTTTCTCCGGGACACCTAAGCCATGCCCACCAGCCAAGCCACGCCCAATCAGAGTGGCTGTATGCAAATTAACTCAGCCAAGATAGAGGCCGGCAGCCATGGAGGCGGGTGTGGTGCAGGTGGGGAGGTGGGCAGGATGGGCGGGAGGTGGGCCCCAGGGTGGAGGGGGTCCCAGACTGTGAAAGGGCACAGGCTGGGCTGAGGGACCCCACACCCTAGTGCACAATATATTGTGCACCGGGCTCCTAGTAATAATAATACCTATTTACAATGTGTAAGATATTGTGCTAGTTGCTTTATAATTTTTATTAGAGACCCGGTGCACTTGCAGGGGGGGTGTCCCTCAGCCCACCCTGCATCCTCTCACAGTCTGGGAGCCCTTGAGGAGTCGGCCTAAGCCAACAGTTGGACATCCTTAGTGCTGCTGCAGAAGTGGGAGAGGCTCCCACCACCACCGCTGCACTCACCAGTCATGAGCCTGGTTCAGTCCTTCTGGCTGAGAGGCACGCCCCCTGTGGGAGCGCACTGACCACCAGGGGGCAGCTCCTGCATTAAGCGTCTGCCTCCTGGTGATCAGTGCGCATCATAGTGACTGGTCATTCCACCATTTGGTCGATTTGCATATTAGCCTTTTATTATATAGGATTATTATATAGGATGTTAGGTAAAATTCAGATTATAATTCCACTTTATGATTAAGATATTCTAAATTAATCCAAGGTCATATCGGTAAAAAGTCGACAAGTAAAGATCACCACCCAGATTGTCCTATTACATGGTAGTTTTACTTTCAACCTGAAAATTACTGTCAATACAGGTCAATATTGAGGCACTTGGTATAAGCTGTCTAATTTATCTTGCACTGCAATAGCTTCCAAAGGTCATTATCTGGCCTTTGAAAATGGGCAGGTCAGTGGCCACTGTATAATTTCATCAGCAGTAATATATACACAATCAGTCATCTACAGCATCGGTTGCACATGACTATAAAATTCAAATGTTCTTAATCTCTCCCGCTACAATGCTCTCTCCTTTTCCTTGTAAGCCCACTGGTGTTTATTTCAGATGACCTTCCCCGTGTGACCTTTCTAACACCGCACTCCAACCATGTCACATCAGCCTGGACTGTTTCTTCTCTACTGCTAAGACCATGGTCTCTAGCTGATCTACCACGCCCTCCCCACTCTAATCCCGATACACTTTGCCAGCACATGCCTGGCTGTTGTGCTCCAGTGGCCAGTACTGGGGATATGGTGAGTTACTAGAAATTCTGGAACATCCCACCACTTTGCTTTTGCACATTCCTTCCCTCTGCCTGAAATGCCAGCGACAATCTCTTATTCATCTTATGTTATGACTCATAGAATTTTTCCAAGATCCACAAAGACAAGTATACTTTTCAAAGCACTGTATCTCTACACCCAGAGTATACCTTGGTATGCACCAGTATACCTTGGTATATAGAAGGTTTCAATAGATATCTGGTTTAATTCAAGATAAAAAAAAAATAACATTTTTCTGGGAAAATGTCCTGAAGTCCAAGAAAAGTTGTTTCTGCCTCTCTGCTCCCCAGATGCCTGGAAATTCTAATTGCCACATGATTACACAATGAGATTAAGCATTTCTTGTTTTTCTCTGGGACTAGACTGAGCTCTTGGGTGGCACAGACTAAATCTTACTCATGTGCGGGTCCCTAGCACAGGGCCTGGCTGAGAGTAAGCCTGCATGGACGTCCTGCACTGGAAAGGAGAATGCTAAAGCAGGATGCTAAAGCAGAATTCTTTGAGCTGAGCTGGGAGGCTGGGAGACTTTTTATTTGACAGTTGAAGACATGGAGACCCAAGGAGGAGGAAAGAATGTGTTAACTCAATTTTCATTTAAAATTGGGGACACAGCCCTGCCAGGTTTGCCTCAGTTGATAGAACATCTGCCTGCAGAATGAAGCGTCCCAGATTTGATTCCAGTCAAGGTCATATGCCTGGGTGTTGGGCTTGATCCCCATGTGCAGGCGGCAGCCAATCAATGATTCTCTCTCATCACTGACGTTTCTATCTCTCTCTCCCTTTCTCTCTAAAGTCAATAAAAATATAATTTAAAAAAATAAAATAAAATTGGGGACACAGTCAGGGTTGGAACCAATACTGGTGGCCACTGAGCAGAGGAGGGCTGGGCCTTTCTTACCGCCCCACAAGTAGAAGCTGCCTTAAGTCTGCTCTCGAGGCCAACATGAACACAAAAGTGTCTTAATGGGAGAAGCCTGGATTAAAGTGTCCTGGTTAGCAGTCCCGGTGTCAGCCTGGGGGCAGATGACGGAGTCTTAGGCAGGCCTGTCAGCAGTGGGATGCTATATGCCAGGAGGTAGGACCACTGCTTGACCTTCTTCTCAAACTCTGGTCCTGCTGTGTCCTCTCTGGCCAACTTCCCAGGAACCCCCTATCACTAGAGTCCAGGGTTGTGCAAAATGATACGTTATAAATAGACAGGAGTGGGCATAATTATAAATAGCTCTTCTTTTTAGTCAAAAGTGGCCTAATACGGGCAAGACATTATATGGCCTCCTTGCTCTCCGCCACTGGAAAATAGGCCTGGAGGCAGGTAACAGCTGGGAGACAGCAGAATCTTCCAGATGCCCCTTTCCCAGACCCTGGCTCTTTCTGTTTTACCTTAGTTTGCCCCCAATCAGATTGCTTCTGATTTGCCAGGATATAGTATGTTAAGGCCTGGAGCTTGAAGCCTCTGCCAAGTCTGGCCCTTTACCTGGTATGTCCAAACCAGGAACTGGAACCTCCGGAGAAAGTTGAGAATAATAAGAGGGGAAGGGGGCGAGGAGGGAGGAGGAGGAGGAGCACCAGACAACAGCTCTGCTGGACTCTCCATATTGAATGCATTTGAGTTGACTTGTGTGCAGGGGTGAAGTGTGCTAGAAGGAGGACCCTGCAGCCCAGCACTCAAGCTGGAAGCCAGGAGCCCCTGCCTTGAGGTGTGGGTATGGGGGGTGCTCGGTTTCACTGGGTGCACTGCTGTGGAAGGGAAATAATTCATGATTAAATCTGGTCTGAGTTTAAAGGTGCCTATAGCAGGTCTGCTGAACAGACTCAAAGCCCTGGGCCTGGGGTGGAGTGGCAGGAGGAGGGTGACACCAACTCAAAGTAAGGAATCAGTTTCTTTGTAAACGGGTAGAAGGGTTTAGAAAAAAAAAAAAAGATAAGGAAACTAATTTCTGCAACCTCATGCAGCACCCAGGCAAACACATTCTTCACCAACAGAGAAGAGCTCAGGCTCAGGGCACCATCAGAGAGCAGCAGCGGTGGCCTGATGCTCGGAGGACGCCTGACTTTCTGGGAAAAGCGCCAGGAAGGTGAATTAGGCATGAAGTACACTAGGCACTGCCAGGGGGCCCCAGAGGGACACCCCAGGGTAGTTGAGGCGCCGCCCGGGTCCTCTCCGCGGCGAGTGCGCTCACACCCCAGCCCTGGAACGGCGGAAGGATATTGCACTTTGTTTACCGAGCCTGGACCCAGCCAGGGAGCCGGAGCCCGAGCCGGGGGCCAGGGAGCTGCAATGGCAGAGGCAGCCGCCCGCGCCGCTGGCGGGCGCAGGAGCCGCCCGAGGACTGGCAGCCTCGAGGTTAATTGATGGGCGCGCGGATCAATGAGGAGAGCCCCCGCGGGGGGTGGGCGGGGACTCCTCCAGGATGAGCCAATGGCGAGTGCCGCGGAGGGGGAGGGGGCGGGGACTCGGTGGAAATGTGTCGGTGACATTGAATGGGGAGACCGAGCGCGAGCGAGGCGCGCGCGCACCCAGGCGCACACCCGGCCGCCCCGCTCGCGCCGAGATCCCGGCCACGTAAGTAACTATTAATACCGCCGCCGGGCGATGCGGGCGTGCTGAGCTCGGGGACTGGCCTCGGCACCGTCGGCCATCCCCTGCAATTTCAAATACTCGCTCCTCTTACCTCCGACGACGCGGGAAGGCACAAATAAAAAGAAGAGGAAGAAAAGCCGGCAATTTCCTCCCCAACCCATCGGTCCAGGCAGATCGGGTTTAGGTGCGGGGAAGCCGGGAGTGGCTGCAAATTCTTCCGAGGCAGGATCGGGGCCCCAGCGGGAAGGAGCGCCGCGGGCCGCCAGGGCTGGGGGCGCATCCCCTCCCAGCGCCCGGAGGACCCCTGGAAGCGCCGGGGAAGTCGGAGACCATTGATCTGCCTTGGACTCTGCCCGCACTTCTCCCTCTTTTCGGAGGACCAGCCCAAGCAGCTGCGAACGGCGGCAGCATGAGCCTGTGCTGACCGCCGGCCGGCCGGCCGAGCCCTGCGCTTTGTCGCCGTCCCTGCGCCCGGCCCGCGCCGCCACTCCGCGCCCAGCTTTTGGAAATCTTTTGTTGGCAGCGCTGACCGCTCTAAGTTAAATGCTCCCTTGCTTTTTTTTTTTTTTTTTGGTCTATTTGTTTAATTCTTGGGAGAGCTCTTGCGATCTTGGAAAAGCCTCAGACGCCATCTACAGTTAAGTCGTAGATAACTACCCTCTCCGGCAACCCCCCCTTCCACGCCCCCCACCCTTTCCACCCAAAAAGGGGGTGCAGCGCGGCGCCAGCCGGTAGACCCGAGCTGCTTTCCATTCTCTTCCTGTCGGGCTCCTAAGGCGCGGAGAGCCGGCGGCCGCCGTGCGCTCCCGGAAGATCGCACCCACTCGAGCGGCGCTCCTCCAACCCGCCTGCCAGTCTGAAGCCCGCGTGGGGGTCGCTCCGGGGGGGGACCCGGCGCTGCAGCTCCCCCTTTATAGCCACCCGGCTCCTCGCCTCGATCCACGCTGGAAACGGAGGGAGAGAGAAACTAAAAGTGCGGCGCTTCTGCACGTCGCTGGGCTGCTTTGGGGGCAACAAAAGGACCCGAGCCGCTGCCGGCCGAGCACCCCCGGGAGCCGGGCTCGGAGCAGACCAGGTGCCCAGCTGCGCCCAGTCGGGGCTTCTAACTCTCGCTCCGTGTCGCCCCCCTTCCCGTCCCCTCCCCTCGCGCCCCCTTTGCAAATCCGTGGCCCGGAGGCTCCTGCAGCCGCGCTCGCCAGCGACTCATCCCTCCCCGGCGGGTTTTTGTTTGCTGGTCGCGCGCGACCCCCACACTCATGAACATACACAGGTCCACCCCCATCACAATCGCGAGGTATGGGAGATCGCGGAACAAAACCCAGGATTTCGAGGAGCTGTCGTCGCTAAGGTCCGCCGAGCCCAGCCAGAGTTTCAGCCCGAACCTCGGCTCGCCGAGCCCGCCCGAGACTCCGAACTTGTCGCATTGCGTGTCGTGCATCGGGAGGTACTTGCTGTTGGAGCCCCTGGAGGGAGACCGCGTCTTCCGCGCGGTGCATCTGCACAGCGGAGAGGAGCTGGTGTGCAAGGTAACGAGCCCTCGGCGGGGCTGGGCTTTTGTGTCTTTTCCGAAGTTCCCAGGCCTTCGGAGGGGGCGGCAGGTCGCCCAGACGCCAGGTCCTCCGGGTCACACCCGTGGCCTGTTCCATGGGCTTCTTGGTTTATGGGTTCCCCTGCGACTAGTTGTGGCGAAGTTTGCAGAGCCGGAGCCGAGCAGACAATGGGGAGGGCCGCGGCGAGGTGGGGGTGGGGGGGTGGGGGGGTGGGGGCGTCCCGGGGAAGCCCAGGGCGGCGAGGGCCACGGACACGCGTGGCCCCAGAGGCTCGTGGAGCGCCTCCGCGCGCGCGCGCCCCTGCGGACGTCCCACCGCCCCGGGGATTTCTCCGGGTGTCGAGCCCCCTCCGCTTCCAGCCGGGAGCCGGGAATCCCCCGCTAATTTCAAGGCCAGGAGGACTGGGTTCCTTTCGCAGCCATTGTTCTGAGCAGCGTGCAGGTGTTGGAGCTTTGTTCCGAAGGTGCCCTTTCAAAGGGTCGCACAAAGGTGTCCCCTCTGGCTGAGCCCAGGGGCCCGGTGCAGGGAGCTTTCTGCCTGGAGCCTTACAGGGAGGGTGGTGGGTGGAAATCAAAGCCGCCTGCACACCTCCGGGTGTAGGAAATAGTGACTCTTCTGTTTCTTCTCATCCCCAGACTTCCGTGCTTGAAGGCCTCCCCCTCTCTCCAGCCCCTGTCCCTCTCCCCACCACCCCCGCCCCCCAACACACACACATCTTTGCCTGTAAGGTTTGGGGCCTCAGGATATTCTCCCTCATGCAGAGATGGACCCTATGATTTCCTTTTTGTCTTTGACCCTCAACAGTGACTGGTTTATGCATGTGTGTTTGTGTGTCTTTGTAGGCACCCCCTGGGCACCAGAGGAGAGGATGAGCAGGAGGATAGTTGCAAAAGAATAAAAAGGACATTAGAGCACACCTCTACCGAGGGGCATCGGACATAGATCAAGAGCTCATGGTCACTTCTTTTTAGATTTGCTCCCTGTTGTTTTTCCCCTCCCTGGAGGGTGGGAGTGGGGGTTGGGGTTAGAGGGATGGGGTGGAGAGGGGGGCCATCAGGAGTGGGGACCCCTGCTGTGTTTGAATTGCCTGACACTTTGACCATTCACCACAGACTTTATTTCATAGGGGACTGGAGTGTTTCGTTGTCAGACATGGGTTTTGTGGGGCTCTCCAGTCAGTTTTGCAATCACTCCGATCAGACCTCGGGGTGGGGGGTGGGGGAGACTCTTTTAAATACAGCTCTCTGCTTGCACCAAGCATTTGGTATTTTGCATCTTCTGAGTTATTGACACCCAGAGCAACTGTGCCCGGTTAACCAAAATTCAGTAGGCTATTCAGAGCCGGGCTGGATTCTCAGAAGACTGACAACGTTGCACAATAGGGTAGTCATCCTTTGAAATGAATGAATTCCACAGAGCTGCCACTCTGCTGGGAAATATGCACCATCACCCAGCAGTGAGCGTTTTCGTTCCTTTTGCTCAACTTGGGCTCAGCGTTTTCCTGTGTTTTCAAAGGCTGGAGGTGCTTTGAAGCGAGGGGACTCTGCCACCGGATTCTGCAGCTGCGTCTTGCTGTTATTCCTTTGTTTAAAAAGCAGAGGTACCTCGGGCCCGGCTCTTTCTTCCTCTGTTCAGATTGTTCGAGCAGTATTTCACGCTGGGCTGACCTTACAGTGTCGTCTGCAGACTTGCTCTCTGGCCCCTCGCTGCACTTAATCTGCCGGTTTTGTGATGGCAAAGATTGAATCAGCCCCTCGCCAATTACCGTGTGGCTGCGAGTGGCTCTAAGTGCAGTAT
Organism: Murina feae; assembly: GCA_004026665.1. Classification (NCBI taxonomy): domain Eukaryota; kingdom Metazoa; phylum Chordata; class Mammalia; order Chiroptera; family Vespertilionidae; genus Murina; species Murina feae. The sequence continues at coordinate 106,612 of PVJC01000648.1, read as the reverse complement.
CATTGTTCTGCTTGACAGAGGTCATCCCTTTAGGACACAGCAGCCTCCGTGTTCCTGCCTTTTTACCAGAGGTGATGGGGTGGCTTCTACGCCAGCACAGTGGAGTGAGGGAGGTGCTTGGGAGCTCTAAGTGGCGTTTTGAGGCGGCTTCCGTGAACTCCCTTCAGATGTGTACGGTGGGCGCGTAGCTTACTGCAAGGCTGAGTGAAACCTATGCATTGATGGCATGCGTTGGATGGCTTAAAATCTCGAGTTCTTGTCTCCTAGCTGTGTTGATCCAAGAAAAAATATTTACAAAAACATTCACATCAAATGTAAAGATGTCACTTATTGCAGAGGACTGTATTCAGAATTCTATGGGACATTGGGGGGGGGGGGAAGGGTCATTTAACCCAAATAGTCAAGCCTGCCCTCATTGTCCCCATGCCTACAGCAAGCAAAGGGAGAGAGGGAGCTTTAAGGGCCTGTAGCATCTGGCTTTCCTGGAAGTGCAGGTAGTTACTGTGCAGATGGACATACTACCATCTTGCCAGGATTCCCTCCCCCTCCATTTTTAATTTTTTTTTTTTTTTTTGCAAATGCTATTAAAGATGGCCCAATCTTACTGCTGTATCTGAACTGTCAGATTATATACCTGCGGGTCCACATTAAACATTCAAAAGCAGCTACCAGCCAGGCTCAGGCTCAATTTTGCACTTGAAGGTGATGGTTTAAATACCAATCCAAGCCCATAAATGCCTGTTACAGCTGCCAATAAAGGTTTGGTTCCTGCCCATTTGGGAAAACATTAGTACTGGCTTTATTTTCCGTTCCCCGTTCACCATCTTGGAATGGGGTCTCCTCTACAAAAAGGCTCTGGTTTTCTTTTTTAAAATCTACATCCATTCAGTGTCTCAGCATTGGGCGGGATCATCGAGTGAAGGTGCTGAGCAAAAAAAAAAAAAAATAAATAAATAAAAATCACTTTTTATTTTTTAAAAATGCGCTTGAAATGGGAAGTATATTGTAAATAACTGTACCTCCATGAGCCCGGGCCACAGAGCCTGCAGCCCGCTGTCAGCCACGCGGCGGTTATGTAAGAGCAGCGGCTGCATTAGCCTCTGCAGAGGCTAGCGCTCGAAGGGGTTTCCGAGGCTGCCTGGGTCCCTGCGCCCTGCAGGCTGGGTCTGGGTGTTACAGTTGACTCAAAGCGTTGCAGATGCTTAATTGAATGGACCTCCAGGGTCAGCGCGGGAAGTCATCCTTTGACAGCCTCAGGGTGTGATTTGTGGTCCCTGGAGATGCTGAAGGACTCATTCTTAAAATCGAGGGCTTTCCTGAGATGGCTCATTATGGTTCATTCACAAAGTTACTTCGCTTCCTCGCCCAGCGTTTAGCACAGGCGCTGCCGAGGCTCTTGCTCACCCTGTCTGATTCATAGGTTTTATTTTTTGAAGCTGAGAGTGACTTCACTCATGGATTCTGAGATGGCAGCCTGCATCTGTGGATGGCTTCAGGAGGCCTGTGTCTTCTCTTAAAATAAATCCAGTATTGTGGGTGCATTTGGGAATGGGCATTGTCGGCTAAGAGCTTTTCTCAGGTTCTCACATGGTATCCAGACCCCTAAAAGGCCTAGGGGGCCCTAAATCAACATCCGTTTATGAAGATGGGGGTGGCCCCGGGACCCTAAATGCTTTGTATCCACCTCATTCAGATTAGCAGTGGCTCAGCCAGGATTAGAGCCTCAAATTTGGTGATTTCTAGGCCGGAATTTTCCTCACGGCCCTGCGAGATGCTGCAGAAGGAGAGGAGGTCTAACTCATGAAAAAGAAGCACGAGAGGTGAAATGATGGTGCATTGATCACAGGAAGCATCTTGTTAGAGCGATCCCTCTCTCCAGGGAAGCACCCCACCTGCGCGGGCCTCCAGCCTGCAGGCACAGGATAGAGTCTCGAACCCCCATTCCCAGGCAGATGGTGAAACAGCATTCCACACCCAGGGCTTTGTGGTCCTGATTCGGGTAAGGGCTGGGCTGCCGATGAATGAAAGCTTTTTATTTTTTGTCACCCTCAGAACTCCCTGCAGGCTAATACCTCTCATGTCTGCTTCAAAAAGGTGTGGAGGGTAGATTCTCTTTTTCAATAACCCCACAATGAGGCGGCATTTCACAGGCTCGTTTTGATTCATAGGAAATCGTTGCATAACTGATTCATTGAGCTAGAATCTGTGGAGGGAAGAGAGAAAGGAGCATGCCTGCCTTCCTAGGAGCAAGGACAGCATCCTATTCCCAGCCCTGCCACCAGGGGCTGGACGGGACTTGCTCTCTGCAGCTCCCTTTCCACATGTGGAAGGAAGGCATGGCAGCCTGGCTATGTAATCTAGTAGCTGCCACTGCGTTGTGTAGTACTATGTGACACCATTGCATTGCACGGAGTATGTGGTCTATAATGGTTATACAGGTAGGTGATAGTGTTCATGGACATTTTTCTTTTCTTTTTTTTTTTTCCCCCTGAAGGAGCATAAGGTGTTAGCTGTGTAGCTTGGGATGGGTCATTCTCAGATTTTTGCATTAATTCTTCTTAAACAGAGTCAATTGGGAGAGAGAAATAATAAAACTGACCTTTTGTGGTAAGTTTTTTTGTCTTGCAAAACCACTTTTACCTTCACTTTTTCATATCATCCTCCCAAATAGCAGTTGCCCGTATTACCCATGACATCTGGGAGGCCCAGAGAGGTCGAGCGACTTCTTCAAGGCCTTACAGCTGGCAGGACACAGGCCCAGGGTGGTCTGGGTTCAAGGTCAGCACACCCTTTGCCGTCTCAGAAGCTGGCCCCTTTGGGAGGTGTTCGCATTCTGTAACCTTATTGTCCACGAGGCCCCTCTGACGCTTGGTCTTGTTCGTTCTGTCCTAGGTGTTCGATATCAGCTGCTACCAGGAGTCCCTGGCCCCATGCTTTTGCCTGTCTGCCCACAGCAACATCAACCAAATCACCGAGATCATCCTGGGGGAGACCAAAGCTTATGTGTTCTTTGAGCGGAGCTATGGGGACATGCATTCCTTCGTCCGCACGTGCAAGAAGCTGAGGGAGGAGGAGGCGGCCAGACTGTTCTACCAGATCGCCTCTGCCGTGGCCCACTGCCACGACGGGGGGCTGGTGCTGCGCGATCTCAAGCTACGGAAATTCATCTTTAAGGACGAAGAGAGGTGAGTCTCGTTTCCGTCCACACTACCATGGCTACTCTGAGCAGCCTGCTGAGAGCTGGATGGAGGCTGTTCTGCTGCCTGTTGTCTGGGCGTGAGGAAGACAGTGTGGAGGGACAGACAAAGGGATGAATATCATAAGGCTTGACGTGCCCTTGGAGAATGAGTCACCCCTACTCCCAAGGTGTTTGATGCTCCAAGGATACCTGCAGGGTACGTTGTGACCTGCTAGTTCTTTTGGTCTGGGTGTTCTGAACTCTGAAGGTGGCTGCCAGCCTGGGTGGCATTTTCGGTGTGAATGAGGCAAGATTTTCAATACCCTACCTTCAGCACATTCAGTGCCTGACATCTGTCCTTTAATATCCATTCATTCATTCATTCATTCATTCATTCATTCATTCATTTCCTCATTCAATGGATATTTCCTAAATATAGTATTAGTCACATTTTCAGTGCTATGAATAGCAAGGTACATTTACTAGTCAACTGACCTACAAAGATGGTGTTACAGGCCCTAAAGGTAGGTAGTGGGTCAGATGGGATTAGGTGCTGGGATGGAGGTACCAACTAGGACTCAGCGTCAAGAAGGTTTTTATAAGAGCGATGACTCTGGGGCCAAGACCTGAAAGAGGAATATGTCATAGGCAATGTGGGCAGGGCCAGCCTTCCAGGTGAGGAGCCTGCCGCTGGAGGTCCGGGTTATTTTAGGAGACAGCTGGACAGGATGCTGGGCATCTGGCTTCCATTTCTGGTTCTTCCATTAACTCATTACATTCTATTTAGCAGACCCCACGGGGGCCCTGCTTTCTCCTCCAGCTGACTTTGATTGAAAAAACTCTTTCAAGTTCCTTTTTCCTTTCTAATAATGTGCTTTTTTAGGGGGAAGGGAGGGGGTGGAGGCAGCCGATTTATCTTCATTGCTGACTATTCCAAGAGCTGTCCTAGAGGGCCTACGTGCGTGGTGTCACGGAATCCTCGGGGCTGCCTGTTGGGAAAGTGGTTAGTGGCGTGCAAGTCCATTGTCACAGGGCTGTTGCACACCGCCTGAATGCAGGTCTAGCACGTGTCACTCCCTCAGCTCGCATTTCTGGAATGCCTTTTGTGTGTCTGCACAGGGCTTGCGATCAAACCTCTCTGCCTTCCGGTCTGTTCGCCATCTGCCCCAGTGGCCTGTGATATTTTTAGGCTGTTGCTTATAGGCGTCTGATAGCATCCGAATGAGACAGGTCCCATGGCGTGGGCGTGGGTTTTCCCTCGTGTGCTTTGAGCTGATTGGGAAGTAAATGCCTGGGAAGCATTGGGGGATTAACAAGGGTAGGAGGCCTGTGGCTGCGTAACCCAATGGAATAATTCCGTGAGCGTTTATAATCCTGATGGGGGTACAAAGTGCAGTCACCACTGGCTTCCCCAGACCCACAGAGGTTGGGTACCGTTCCATATTTATACCCATTAAGGAGTGTCAGAGGTATCTGTGGCAGTTACATCCGGGTCTTGATAGTGAATTGCTTTTAGTTTTATTAACAAACTGAAGAAGAGAGAGATACCCTAAGATGTAGAGTATGGGGGATGCTTATCTTTTCTGCTACTCAGAGGCTTCTGCCCTTGGAACCTGGAGGCCCAGGCCCTTACCTGGTTTTGCCTTTAATATCCTGTGTGACCTGAAATGGTCCCCTTCCCCAGCCTCCAGTCTTTATCTCTGTCCTGGCTATTATATTAGCTCCAAGGTCTTTCTGAGTTAGAACATTCAGGTATATGCTTCTTTGAGTATTTTCATTTGGAAGGTAGATCTATATCTGAAAAGGCATCCTTTTTAAAAAAAAAAAAAAAAATTTATTGTCCCCTTTTTTCCTCTACTGACCCCTTCTAGCTGCCCTTCCCCCTCCTGCCCTCCTCCAAGCCTTCACCACCCTATTGTCTGCGTCCTTGGGATATTCATATATGCATACAGTTTTTGGTTGATTTCTTCCCACCCACCCACCCACCCACCCCTGCCTTCCCCCTAAGATTCAGCAGTCTGTTCTATGCTTCTGTGTCTCTGGTTCTGTTTTGTTCATCAGTTTATTCTGTTTATTTGATTCCATGTATGAGTGAGATTTTGCCCTCCTGTGTTCCGCCTTTCTTGGAGAGATATCCAAATGTAAACTACAAATGTAAGAGTTAATACTCGGTGGCCTCTGTAAGGCCCTTCTCTAAGGTTATCCTGTAACTTACTTCTCCCTGTAAACTGGAGAGGGGACACTGGCATGTCCAGGTCACTGAGGGGGGCTCCGAAGGGCAGCACTGTGTGGTCTCAGAGTCACAGATGGGAAAGAATGATCGTCTGGGCGGGTTCTCTGATGAGACAGCTCCCAAGAAAGCCACTTGCCTGACAGACGGAGGAGGACAGCAGGTAGATGTCCCGTCTCTGGGATCCCCTTTTGAAGCATCATCTTTGATCTCCTCTCTTCAGAGAGGAGTTTCATGCACCAGCAAACACATGGGGTAGCAGGTCCAGCCATGGCTCACCATGGGACATGCGTGTTTGTGAAGGTGGACGTCCCAGGTCACAAGACATAGAGCAGGAGTGGCGTCTGGGAGTTCCCGAGGGTCTGGGGAGCCAACCTCAGAAGTGAGCTTGCGCCGGTGCCCACAGCCAGCTGGCAGCAAATAAGGGCTGAGGCAGAGCTCATATTCGCCTTGTGGGCCTTTCCCCAGGCCTGGCCTGCCCTGCCCTGGATGACAATGGGGTCGAAGAGTTGCCAAGGAGGATGTCTTGGCAAAGCCCAAATCCCTCACCAAGATGCAAGAAGCTTCCAACAGGAGGGCTGTGATCACTGGTGTTCGCTTCAGAGTTACGTTTGCCTTTTGCGAAAGAGCGTGACCCTTTCTAGAAAGAACTAGAAAGAGTATCCCATGTGATTGGAGACCCAGAATGATTCCCAGGAGCAGACATATCAGAGCTAAACCTTTTGCATTTTAAGGAGCGTTTGCCTTTCGAAAAAGAAAACATTAGCCTGTCATCTATCCCCGCACGTCCAGGAGCTCGTGGTCCCTGTAGCCCTGTTTCCCTGAGGGGCTATGGGGGGGGGGAGAACCGCCCCATCTGATCGGTGGTGATGGCCACACAGGAGTGAAGTGACCTTGCTCAAGGTCACACAACCTGTTTGATGATGGTGCTAGCCTGGACATCCTGTCACTTCACCCCAGAGCCCCACGGCCTGCTGCGGTCCCAGGGGACCTGCTGTTCTGATCATGACAAGTGTCTCCATCTGGTAGGTCTGAGAAGGTCGTACTCCATGTGCTCATCAGTAGCTGCTAAGACTTTTTTTAAACCAACTGTCAAGTGTTTGTAAAAGGGGAGTCATGCCTAGTTGTCTTTTCCTTAGTGTTGTTTTGGTCTTGAACCTCCATTGCAGTGTGAGACCCTGGTTTGTCACGCATCCATCATAGCTGTCCCTCATGATTCCAAGCAGATGAGTCTCTGGGGCCCGCACAGTCGCCCGCAGGGAACAGGAGTCCTGCAGGGGTCCTGGGACTTCGTGGGGGCCTCGCTGCTGACAGAGCTCACCTTCTGTCTGGTAACTAGGACCTAACCCACAGGCGATTCAGTAGGACTGAAGCATCCTCCTCTCCTGGTAGGCAATGTGGGGAAACAGTAGGTTGGGTCTGAATGACTTTTAGAAGGGAAATGATGGCATTTGCCTGTTTTCTGAACCATTATGCATGGTCCCCAGGGAGGAAGAGCATGGAAGTGACTTGGAAGGGCTGCTTTATTATTAATCTTCAGATGTTTGCACATTAGTCTTCTCAGAGTTAGGCGTCTCGTTCCTCGATGCCCTTGAGAGTGATTGGAGGCACAAGCATTACCCAGTGAAATTGGTGCCTCCTGGTCCAGAAGGAGCCCTGCCTGTGGACAGCTCCCATGCATAGACTTTCCATCCTGGACCACCTGGAACTCGAGTCCATGGTCAGCCATTGAGTGGCACTGCCAGTACCAGAAGTCATTTCCCACGGTCACTTTGCAGACGTTGTACACAGATGACACTCAGCCTTGCCTTAGACCCAAAGCCCATGTGCCTGTGCCGTCTGCCTCTGGGTTGAATTAGCATCTCAGACTCTCCTGCTTCTGTTTCATTTTGATTGGGGCTCGATATACAAATTCTGGCTCTACCACTATGAGCCACCTGATTGTGGATACGCGATGTAATGCTTCTAGGCTGCAGCTTCCACCAAGCTGAAATGACAGTGGCATCCCTGAGAGGTGGTTGCGAAAGTTCAAGGAGAGGTACTGCGACTCACAGAGTGGGGTGGGCACTCACTGATTGACAGCTGGTCCTAGAGTCATTGATGAAACTGTGCCACGACCGTGAGCAGTTCCCAGGGTTCTGTGGGTTCCTGGAGGAATGTGGCCCGTCTCTCTGGCAGCCATTTCCGTGAAGAGTGGCGGCTCTTGTGATGTCAGGGTTCAGATTGAAGCCACATCCTCTTCTCTCTATTGAGTTATCATCACTGAATCAGTGCTGGGAGGGTGACTGGTAGAGATCAAGTGCATGTGCTATGGAACCTTCTGCTCTGAAAGGCCAGAAGGTTGACAAGATGTACGCAAAGGAAGGTGGACACCAGGCTCACCAGAGAGTGAAGGGTGCCACCCACTGGGCCTGGACCAGCCCTGTTTCCTGTCCTGCTCTGCCCTGATGCTTCTGCAGGCCCAGCCCCCCTTATTTTGTTTTCATTTTGAGGAAGTTAAACCCCTACCCTGGTTGAATTCGTCCTGGGCACACCCTTTGCATCATGGTTCCTATAGTCAAATCTGCACAGGAGGGGCCCCCCTGAGTGTGGGTTGGGCCTTGAATTGATAGAGGGCAGAGTCCAAATCCCCCAAAGATGTGCCCATGTCCTGTGTCCTCCAGCCCCCCTGGCCTGCTGTGGCATTAGAGTGGTCTGGGTGGTCAACTGTTCTTTGGGGCCCCATGTTGCAGTCTGAGCCTCTCAGGGGCGGCCTGCACTTGGGAGAGGCTGGTTACTCCCTTGTAGAGGCAGAGCCACTGTCTGGATAGGGATCTCTGCTCTTGCAGTTAACTTTGCCAAGTCACCTCATCGCCTCTGCTCAGAGCACCTCCTCCATGGAGAGAACAAGACTTTACCCCTGGGAGTCAGTGAATGAGTGCGTTGAACCCGTGCTTGGCTCCGAATTCGAACCTGTTGTCCTGAGCCTCCCCCTCACGGGGGTCTGTCTCTCTGGGTGCCCTGGGCCAGCTCGCTGACTCAAAGTGGGAAGAGTCATCTAAGCTGAGGCAGCCTTGGGTGCAGGCAGGGCTGCCGAAAGAAAGTCCCTATTTTGCCAGCTTGATTCCTCTCGCTTGGGATGAGGCTCCCTGCCACCCCTCACTCCCTGCCCCCAGTCAAGGCCCGGTGTTGACATTTCACTGCACAGAAACGCCCCTGTGAATGGAGAAACATGCCTCAGTACATGTTTCTTCTTTAGTTAAAAGATCTTTATCCATTGACGTCACACATTTCATTTCCTCTACTCTGTGCAAGCTCATCTGTGCCTGTGTCTGCAGGAGGGAGCTGGGACCCGGTGTAGGAACCCAGGGCCACCTGTGCCCTGCTCCCCACCCCCCTCCCACCTCAAGCTAGGGATGGGGGGGAGGGTGTTTCTCCCTCCCTCCTCAACCTGGGTCAGGGCTCTTTCTCTGTTGTTAATATCTCTTCTGGCTCTTCCTGTAGATCTCCAGGCTGCTTCTGCCTCTGTTGAAGCTGTAAGTTCCAACAGGGCAGAGAGGGCAGGCCCCGAGCCCTAGAGACCGGACGCTGTTTCCTTGTATTGACAGCCAGTGGCAGGAGCTCCTGGAATCTCCTTCTTTATGTTGACCCTGCCAACCCTTGGGGAAGGCTCAGGTACCCACCCTTTATTCCAAGATGGCGAGGAGTCCTCTCCCCCAGCCCCCACCCTCTGTCATAGGGTGTTTCTCTGTTCTGCGTGCCCATGTCTGCATCTCAGGAGCTGTCGCTTGGTCCCCACTCCAGGAACAGAGTGGGCACTGAATCAGGGAAGACCTCCTTCATGGAGTAGGTGCAGCTCGCATTGGATTCTAGTGACAGAATGAGGGGGGCAAGGAGGAGTATGGACCATGGGTGTCATTGTCTGGGATGGGAGCCTGAAGGACGAAGGCATATGGATCTGCTGTGGAAACACCTTTCAAAGAGAGCCACTTCCCCAGGTCCATGTCGCAGGAGGAATCCCCCAGCATTTCTGTCGGGATTGAATGATGTATGCAGACCCTGCCCTCGGTGTCTGTGGTGGGGGGGTCATTTCCCTTAGGAAGGGCCTAAGCGCAGTGCGTGGGGAGCTGCCTCCGGGGGTCTCTGCTTAGGAATAGACTCAACAGGAGAGAAGGAGTTTGAGCAAAGGCCAGGAGTTCCCAATATGCTGTGTGTCAGGAGGGGTGTGCTTTCAGGGGACTCTGTGGGGAGACAGAGGAGGCTCACCCCACCCCACCCATGGAGCATGGAAGGAAAGTTCTGGACTCTAAGCAACTGAGCAGTTGTGCCTGGCTGCCCAGGAGAACAGGGCTGGCGGGGTCCTTGTCCTAGCATTAGCGGGAGGCGGTGTGGAGACGCCCGTCTGAGAGGCCATCAGGGATGATTGATTTGGGGTCGGGGATGCTGCAGGCGCAGGGCTAAGTGCAGGGCAGCGGAAGGCCACTGGCGCATTGATGAGGAGCCCTGAGCTGCTTTGTCTGGGGATTCCCTGCCTGTTCCTATGGAGACAGCAGGCTGTGCTGTACCTTCCTGAAGAGAAGGCGTTGGAGGTGGAGGCTTCCCCGCTCTCCCAGGGGCCAAGAAGACTCCAGCGACTGTGCCTGCAGGCAGTTAATGCAGGCCTGTGCATGAGGCTGAGGCCTGTGCATGAGGCTGAGGCCCGTCCATGAGGCGGAGGCCTGTCCATGAGGCCCGTGCATGAGGCCAGGCAGAGGTACAGAGGAAACCCCTGGGGGCATGAGTTGGATTGAGATTCTCATCCCTACTGTGTGACTTCCTAGCAAGGTACTTCCTCTTTCTAAGCTGTGATGTTCTCCTTCATCAAGCCCAGCTTCCTGATGTGTGTGTGAGATGCCCAGAGGGTTCAGCTCCCTGCACAGCTCACCAGCCCTTCTCCTGGGCCCCTCCCCGGGGACTCTCCTCTCCCTGAAGCGTCTCCCTTCCTGGTGTCCCGGCTGCACGTGCTCATTGGTGAGCATCTTGGCCTTGGAGCTGGGCCTGTTCATTGCATCTACTTACTGGACCTGGTGCGTTGGTAGCTCTCAGCGATGACTGCTGGAAAAATTTATGTGCATAGGAACCAGAATTAAAGGAGCGAAGGTTTATTGGGCAGAGTTTAGCGGCCCGTAGAGACCCAGTGGTGGCTGCCAGGTTGGCTTGGTGCTGGGATGGTCCTTCCCTAGCTCCCCAAACCCTCAGCTACTGCCCCAGGTGGCTCTTTGCTGGCGCCAGGACTGGTGGCCAAGTGTAGTGTAGCAGTAGCAGGCAGAGCAAGGCCAGACCTGGCTGCAGCTGATCGTTCTCGCTCAACCCATGGCCGGCTGGGACCCACCCCCTGGAATGGCCTTCAATGGCTTCTCCAGATTCTACTGACCTCAGGCCACCGGACTTCCCATCCTGGCCAGGCCCACTTTGCCTGGCTGAACTCCCAGCCCAGCCCCGCCCTGGCCCAGCCTGTCCTCATTGCTTCCTGCCCAGAGCCCAGGGCTGTGTAAAGGTTTCAAAGCCAGGCCTGATCGGCTTGGGTAGGCCAGTTTTGAGATTTTGGAAGGAGCACTAAATTTGGAGGCCCAGCACTTGGGTTTAAACCGGAGCTCTGCCACTCGGTTGCTAGGGGACCTTGGACAGGTCGCATCAGAGTTCTGTACCTCAGTTTCGTCATCTAGTAAATAGGCAGGCCCAGCTTCCCATGTGCGCCTTGTAAGCTACAGCAACTCGAGCATGTGTGTGATGTTCTGTATAGGCCTGGGCGTCATTGGTCTCTATGCACCTAGGGTTTTCCTTAAAAGTGTCCTCATTTTTGACTGAGGAAACCTGGAATGCTGGTGCCATGATGCACTTTGGAAAGAGTGCCCACCTCAGGATCCTCCTGACGTGGATTCGGAGCTCAGTTTTTTTCTGTTACCCTATCCAGAACCAGCACATTTCATTCTCTGGGCCTCAGTTTCCTTACTTTTTAGGAAGTTTGCACATATAATATTTGCCTCTTAGTTTTGTTAAGAGAAATAGAGACATAGGCTGAAGAAATTCCAGTATTTATTTATTTTTATTTTATATTGATTTCAGAGAGGAAGGCAGAGGGAGAGAGAGAGAAACATCAATGTAAGAGATTTATTGATTGGCTGCCTCCTGCGTGGCCCACACTGGGGATTGACCCTGCAACCCCAGGCATGTGTCCTGACTGGGAATCGAACTCATGATCTCCTGATTCATAGGTTCATGCCCAACCATTGAGCCATTGGCTGAGCAAGAAATTCCAGCATGTAGACGTTCAGTTTGTGGTTGCTATTGTTACTATAATGATTGTCATCATAAGGATGCCACATAGGAAGTGTTGCTACCCCTGTAGCTTAAAAATTAAACTTAAAATCAGGACTTGTAAAGCTGAAAGAGCCCTTTCCAGTCCATGTAGCCATACGTTTTCATTTATAAATGTGAAGGCAGGGAGCAGAGCTGTGCCCTGCTGGTTCTGGTGTCCTCACCTGGCTCAGGAGCCAGCGACACCAGGCCTGGCACTGGCCGGGCCGGCCCCGAGTACACAGGCTGCCCCGTGTGAGCCACATTCATTCAGAGGTCGAAAGCGGAGCAGGCTGTGCTGCGCCTGGGCCAGGGCCAGGCTGCAAGACACATGCGGGGATGCAGCGTCTGGGCCCAATGCATTCTGTTGTGGGCTCGTGGCTCTCTCTTCCAAGAAGCCGCAGGAATCAGCCACTGTCGTTTACAGCATTTTGGTCACCGGCATCTCCACCGTTCCTCCTTGTCACTCTTGGGACTCTGTGTCCTTCATGTGCCACCACCTCTGGGAAGCCCACCCTGAAGACCTCCTTCAGGACTGAGGAAAGTGAGCAGCAGTGAGCTGGGCACCTGGGTGGGGGAAGGACATGCCAGGTTGGGGGAATAAACAAGTGCAAAGAGCCCACCAAGGAATCTGGGCATAGAATTCATGTCCATGTCCATCTGCCTGAGGCTTGTCCATCTGTCTTCCCCTCCAGGCTCTGGGGTTGAGGTGAGACTCTGTCTTCATAATAAACGTGACCTGAGTGGCCAGCATGTGCCGCTGTGTTGCTAGGCTCTCAGTAGATACCGTACAAGTCCTATGGGAGCATCGCTCATTGAACCCTCTCAGAACTGAGAAAACGGGTGTCACGTGTCACACCTGCGCCCCCAGTTCCTAGTTTAAATGCCCAAATGATGGACATTTGAATTATCAGGGCCACCGATGGTCACGCAAATCAGTTTCTTCACCTGGAAATTTATAGTCCTCAGGCTCTTCAGGAGACATCAGATGTGAAAAGCAGATTCATTCATTTCCTCCCACTCGGACCCTCGCAGGTGCTCAGCCAGGTCTCCCCCACCCACGTTACAGAGGCGAGGGCAGTGGCCCCCATTCCCAGAGGGGGAGTCAAGCCCCAGAGACCTTCTTTGCGTAACAAGTCCGTGGGGATGGGACCGGAACTCCAGCCCAGCTCGGTCCCTGCCATGCACACCCTGGAAGGACCTTGTCTAAAGACGTAACCCAGGCCGCCCGCCTCGACCCCTGCCTGGGAGCGATGTAAACAAGTTCAGGATGTTCCCAGGAGCAGGCAAGGCCAGACGCCCGAGAGGCTGCTTCCTCCACATCATTTCCCTGGCTTCTCCTTCCCTCCTCCCCTCCCCAGCCTGGGACGTGGGTGCTCCTCCATCCAGGGAGCAGGCTCCTGCCCCGAGGCCAGCTGCCCTGGTCCTGGGTGCACCTGTGCTGCCCACGGATCTGGAGCTGCGCTGGCTGAGAGCCCAGCCCCCAACTAGCCTTACTAGCTGGACGAGCTTGCCCACCCTCTGAGCATTAGGCTCAGGGTCCACATGGAGGAAAGATCATTTTTGCTTTGGAAGTTGATTTTAGGAACTTGGAGAGCAGGTGTAGGTAACTGCCACATGTTCCGCGCCATAGCGTGGTCTTTGGTGTCTGGTAATTTTGGAGTTGCACTGGCAGGCTGTGTGGCTGCCCTGCCCCAGCACACACTATACCGGATGTGACAAGCAGGTAGAGACACAACAGATAGGTGGGCTTGGGGACAGCTGGACCACAGCACATGGGGTGTCTTGATTTCACTGTCAAATTCCCGAGGTATTTGCATAGCCGCCGAGTCCGGTCTGCAGGTGGGGAGGGGAGAAGGGGGGCTGCAGGGAGGGGTTCATTGACAGGAAATGCCCTTTAGCATTTTCTAGGGCCCTTTCTGGAGAAGGGTCCCCGAAGATGGTTTAGGATGCTGCCTGGAGGGGGAAGCGTGGGAGGGGAGGGGGAAGGAGAGAATCTGAACCTAGGGGTGTGACCTGGACAGGGATAAGAGTGACAGGGCTTTAGATATGGCTTAGCAAAGAGCTCGAGGCGCTGAAGTCTGTCCCTGGAAGGGCTGGGTCGCATCTCCCTCTACCCCGTGCGGGGAGGTAATTTACAGCACCTGCTTCTGTGGCCCCTTCACGTGACCTCACTAAGCCTGGCCAGGTAGGCAGCTGGTGCTTGTTTCTTTGAAGCTGAGCCCACAGAAGCACTGAGGGCGTAACTGTGAGATTGCCTTTCACCCGTCGACCGAGTGTCTGCCGTGTGCGGGGAGCAGTGTGGGTGCTGAAGGTGTTGCAGTAACACAGGTGATGGTCTCTATGCGCAAGGTGACCTCACCCCCTGCCCATGGCTCCTGCAGAGGGGAATGAGGCGATCACCCCGGGATGAGCACGGGAATGAGACATAGAGCGAACATGCGTCAGTATTGAGAGATGATGCGTCGTGTTCAGGTGGTGGCGAGGGGATAGGGAGCAGCGAGTGGGACTGCACTACATGGGATGGTCAGGCCAGGCCTCTTTCATAAAGTTCACTTGTGCAGAGACCTGAGAGTAACGGGATGAGCTGCCCTGGCCTGTGGGGAAGAGCATTTGGGTGAGGGCCTGAAGGGAACCCTGTTCAAAGGCCCCAGGAAGGACCCAGGCCAGTCTGCATATTTGAGGGACAGTGGGGAGGCTGGGATGGAGAGAGGGACGGTGGCTGAAGAAGAGGCTGAGATGCCTGCGGGTCACTGCAGCCTTGGCCAAGGCGTTGGCCTTCCCTGGTGAGTGTCCGCAGAGGAGCCCAGTGGCGGGCTTGACCCTCTGATTCCGATCTAGTGCTCATTTGGCTGCTGCGTCCCTTGCCCACTGGGTAGGCTTGTTCTCATTATTGGTGTTCTTTCCACCACGATGATTATTCCCACGGCTCCTCTGCTGCCAAGACAGTGAACTTGGAGTGAGGAGACTGCTCCCTCCTGAACTCAGCAGGAGCGTTAGGGGTGAGAGTGGGCAGAGGAAGCTGCGGAGAGCCCACTTGTGCCTATGGTTTGCGCTGCCCTCCCCTTCGCCCCTTGCGTTTCACTGGCTCACCTCCAATCTCTGCGTGTACTGAGGCGTAGTGGGTCAGCCCACCTGCCTCCTTAGAGGAGAAAAAGCAAGAGGGTGTCTGTGCTTAGTCAGTACAATTCCAGGTTAGCACCCCTAGACCCTCCCTGCCTTTCTAGGTCGTTCAATGTCAGGAGAGGAGGAGACGGTGTGGACCGCAGGTTACCACAGAGCATGGGGAGTCCATGTAACAGATCCCTGCTCTGCACCTAGGACCCTGGGATGTCCATCAGGCAGATGTGCAGGCTTCTTGTCTAGGTAGATGCCCGACAATGAGAAGGTACTTCATGCTGAGGAACCTTACACTTAAAAATGGTAAATGTGGGCAATTTTATGCAAATTTTACCACAATAAACAACTAAAATAAAAAAACAAGGAAAGGTTACTCCTTCAGCAGCTCTCTGCAAGGCTGAGAGGCATAGAGGCTGAGCGACAACTCCACAGCCACACTGCAGGTGGAGATGTCTGGCCTCAGTCCCCTCTCCTAGCTCCAACCCACACCATTTCTTTTCTCTCTTTTTTAAAAATATATTTTATTGATTTTTTACAGAGAGGAAGGGAGGGGGGTAGAAAGTGAGAAACATCGATGAGAGAGAAATATCAATCAGCTGCCTCCTGCACACCCCCTAATGGGGATGTGCCCGCAACCAAGGTACATGCTCTTGACCAGAATTGAACCTGGGACCCTTCAGTCTGAAGGCTGACGCTCTATCCACTGAGCCAAACCAGTTAGGGCTACCCACACCATTTCTTGCTCCTGGATGGAAATAATTACAGGGGAGTTGTCACTCTGTCGTCTTTGAAACAGCTACCATCCAAATATGAGATTTGAGCCCAGCCGGTGTGGTTCAGTGGTTGAACATCGAACTATGAACTGTGAGGTCACGGATCAATTACCAGTCAGGGCACAGGCTGGGTTGCAGGCTCAGTCCCCAGTGTAAGGCATACAGGAGGCAGCAGATCAATGATTCTCTCTCATCATTGATGTTTCTATCTCTCCCTCTCCCTTCCTCTCTAAAATCAATAAAAATATGTTTAAAAAAAAACATACCCAAAAAATATGAGATCTTAGATTCAGCTGAGATTTCCTCAGACCTTTCCTGTAGAGCTCTCCCTGGATGAGTTTGAGCCTCGCCTCCTTTTTGGGGCTCTCTGAGTAGCAGTGGTCATCGCCCTAAAAGGCCAAGATGAGCAGTAGGAGGAAGGCAAGAAATAGCAGCGATGGACCGGAGTCAGGGCTCTGACTGAGGACCTTGTGGTTTTCCAAGCACTTTTCTCTTCCCTGTGCATGTGAGCCTCTTGACACCTGGGCAACAGGGAGACTAAGGAACCACTTGATGTGACTGATACAGACCTTGTAGAACCCAGTTGGTGCTATTTATGAGATTCTGACCCTAAATCTAGTCACTCCTCCCTGTCCTATGTCTCCTTCGTGGTAAGCCTTGATCAGGGTGATGGAATAGGGTTCACTGAGTTTATGGGGCCTGAGCAGCACTGGAACTCTGGGGGCTGGCAGTATTCTGGGCTGGGAGTGTAGGAAGGGGATTATGGTTGTAAGCACTGAAAGGTATTCATTCTCAATTTTCCCTTTAAATAATTGCAAGATGGGGAGGCAAGGATTCTCGGGAGGCTGTGAGCTTATGGTGCTGAGTCGAGGACAGCCCTCAGTCTGGAACAAGTCACTTCACATCCTGGTCCTCTGTTCCATTCACTGGAAATTATGTATAGCTAATGATAAGAATTCAACTTATTTCCAAAAGTGTTTACTGAATACTTACTTTATTTTATACCCAGAGAATATATCACGACCCACTGTATAAAGGCCTAGATCCCAGGGACTCAGAGTTTCATGAAATTTCTCCACCTCTGTTCTTACCCAGTGCACCCAGGAGAGTCCTGCATTTGCATCTGCCAGGACTGTGGTCCCCACACGGCAGGGGGGACAGCGTGACAAGTTTGAGAAGGATCTTGGGCTCATGCTGTTATTCATGCACACACACCCATGCACACAAGCACACACATGCACACATGTGCAATATGATTGAGTTAGGGAGACATGAGGTCAGGCCTTCTAATTCCCAGCGAAAAGGCTCTGAGCAAGTTACTCAAGCTCTGAGCCTCCGTACCTGCAAAATAGGATCGTACAACCTTCCATGTGTAACCAAAGCATTGTGTGAGGCCAGAGTGCACTTGAGTAACGTGGGAGGTCCTTGCAGATGGTGTGTGCCAGGCTTACCAGGCGTGGTGGGCGGAGCTTCTGTCAGCTTCCCAGTTGGTTGGATCTGAGTCAGACCTTGGGAATCCCAGTCATTATTCAGATGTGACTTGGAGCAGGTCACTTAATGTCTTGTTCCCTCAGCACTAAGATGAGGCAATGCTGTTATTTGTGACCCGTTTACTTGCTAAAGGGTTGAGTACCCTAATAGGATGCAGAGTCCTTGTCAGTCCTGTTCGCTCCTGTGTCCCCAGCTCTGGAAGGGGGTCTGGCACTGGAAGGTGCTCAGTGAGTAATGTTGAAGGCTGATGAGTCGATGCAGGAAGGATTAAGTGTCTCTGGAAACCTAGCAGGAGCTGTGATGGCAGGATGTGTCCGGGCACCCTCCGGAGCTCACGTGTTCCTCCCTTCCTTGCAGGACCCGGGTCAAGCTGGAAAGCCTGGAAGATGCCTACATCCTGCGGGGAGACGATGACTCCCTCTCCGACAAGCATGGCTGCCCGGCGTACGTGAGCCCCGAGATCTTGAACACCAGTGGCAGCTACTCGGGCAAGGCCGCCGACGTGTGGAGCCTGGGGGTGATGCTGTACACCATGTTGGTAGGGCGGTACCCTTTCCATGACATTGAGCCCAGTTCCCTCTTCAGCAAGATCCGGCGCGGCCAGTTCAACATTCCAGAGACGCTGTCGCCCAAGGCCAAGTGCCTCATCCGGAGCATCCTGCGGCGGGAGCCTTCCGAGCGGCTGACCTCGCAGGAAATTCTGGACCATCCTTGGTTTGCTACAGATTTCAGCGTCTCCAGTTCAGGATATGGTGCTAAGGAGGTGTCTGACCAGCTGGTGCCGGATGTCAACATGGAAGAGAACTTGGACCCTTTCTTCAACTGAGCTCACACCCCACAGAGGCTGGGCTGGTACCGGAGTGGCAGAGGGCAGCGAAGGGACTTCCTCCAGGGACCACACGACACCTGGCTCCGTAGCAGGAATGACGCTGACACTCACAGGTTTCTTGGTTCAAAGAAGGAAAACCTTCCACGAGCTGACTGAACATGTAGCATGGGGACGAGAGGGGCGGGGTGGGGTCGGGCCCTGGGGCCGGGTCAAGGGGCGGGGGGAGGCCCCCTGCCGTTTCTCCTCCCTGATGTAGCCCCGGACACCACCCCACTCAGTTGGCTCTGTCTACCCCACTTTTCATTTTGTTCCAAAACTAGTTGTAGATCCTGACAGAATCGAAACTCTCTGCCTCAAACTCACATCTCGGCATCGCACTGTTAGCATCTAACTTCTTGTCATGATTCAGGGAAGGTACAATCGGCCAAGGGTTTTCTTTTTATTCTTCTTCTTCTTTTTTTTTTCTTTTGAAACAAGCCAACCACCTATCTGATCATTAAACGGTCACTTCGAGAAAATTCGGTGCACACAGACTGACCTGAAACCTGGGTGCTAAACTAAAAGAAAAGGAAAGTCCAGTTTGTGTCTCTTAATCGCTCTCTCAACTCATTCCTTCGAAGGAAAGTACTTAATACCCGTCGGGTCGGGAAGTGACATGTTCATCCTCGGCTCCCTGAGAAGGGGAGGGGGCCCTGGCCTGTCACAAGCTACTCTGTCTTGTGCCCATTGGTTTGTGGCAGGAAGCTCTCAGAAGTCAAACTTCCAGAGCATCACCGCTCTCATAGTTTAAAGAAAGAAAAAGGGAGGAAGAAAGGAGAAAGGCATTCGCCTTCTTAGTCTTTTTCCTATTGAATGACCAGGGCTGCCGCTGGTTGGCGATGGGAGTGAGAGAGCAGGAAGCTTGGAGTGTGGAGCTTCTACAACCCTGGGCTCTCAAGGAAACATTTCTGTCTTTGTTCATTGGAGACCAGCACACAGAGCAGGTTGTCGTCCCCCGTGTGTAAAATACAGGGCAGCTCTCTCGTTCCCTTCGTGGAGAAAGATCCTCTTGGCTTCGAAGGCCCTCTGGTCTGGACAGAAACCCTCGGTAGAGATAAGCGGGAAAGACAATAAGCTGAAAGCGAGGATGATATAAATAAAACAGCTTCTACCCCCACACGCACCTTTGTATCTTATATTTATTAAGGAAAATGTCACATTGTGATGTATTAAGCCAGTACTTCAATTACGGGTTGACTTGGGATGACATGTTACATGCTGTCGTTAACATTTATATATATATATATATATATTTTTTTTTTTTTTTCTTGTTTGAGTATTTCTGTCCCTGAAATAACCTTTCCTTTGGCTTTTCTAGATAGCTTTATTTGATTTTGAGTGGCCAATGTCTTGTTTTTTTTGTTTTGTTTTTTTTTTTTATTAATGGCTTTTCTATCGCTGTATGATACAGAACTCTTCCGGCATAAATATTTGTGTTTCCAGTACCTCAGTTGTTTGGATTTTACTGCCTGTATACGTTGTGTGAACTGGTCCTGTTTTTTGGGTAGGTGACACGTGGACTCTAGTATGTAAATGTTACTTGAATCTGTGCTCCATTATCGTATGTGGCATGTATGTGCGGACCGTGGATGCTTCACGCCTGCCCAACAGGAGCCCAGCCGGCCCCTTCCCAAGAGGCCGGCTCCCCCGTTTGTGTCGAGACAAAGCGGCCATGGACGTGCCCTGGATTCTATTTTGATAACAGAAGACGGAGAGGAGAGGCTTTTTACACGCTGAGGATGGTGCTGTGTCGAGGAGGACCTCTCTCCTTCCCTCCCCCGTATTTTTTAAGGACCCGGGAGGAGGAGAGATGGGTGACCTGCATGGTGGGAATCTGCGGCCTCTGGTGCTTTGTCCTGTATTTGGTTTAATGTTTTTGTCCTAATCTCTTCAATCAATAAAATTGTGCGTATTTAACTAAATGACTGGGGTCTGGCGAAGTGACTTCCTGCTTCGGAGGTTTGTGGCCACTGCGCACCAGCGGGGGACTTGGATGTTCTTGAGGGTCTTGGTTCACGGTGAACCATCACCGCTGCGCAGACAAGGCCAAGGCTGCCTGCCCTCAGGACTGAGCGTGTGCCAACTGGTTAGGAGTCTCGGCTCACTGACTTGTCGGTCTCCCTGAGTGAATCCTCACCCCCACCTTCGGGAGTGAGTTATGTTCCTATTTCAGATTCAGAGAGGAGCCGGGGAAGACAGACTTTCCCAAGGTAAACGCCCTGTAAGGCTAGAGTCGGTTGCGGATTCCAAAGCCTGTTGAGTCCCAAAGCCTGGGACTATTTCTATTTCTGAGTCCAGTTCTCAGGGTGAGTCCAACAAAAGCCCTGGGGGGGGGCGCGGCCTTCCCCAGGGCCCAGTGATCCAGGCTTCCGCATAATTCAGCATCTACTGGAACCTGATCGAAAACCTCCATGGAGATCATCCCCCTCCCAGAAACCAGTGTCTGCCCAGGAGTCCTTCTCCATCAACCACAGAACATCAGGCGGGCGGTTTCCATGGGCAGCCCTGTCCATCCTGCTCCTCATTGAACAGGAGTGACTGCAGCCCAGCGAGGGCCAACTCAGTCCTGAGACGTGAAGCAAGTGCCTCCTGTGTCATTTCAGTGCCGGTTGAGGAAACACGGACACAGGCCATGGGTGGGCAGGATGGTGAGTGGGGCAGGCACCGAGGTTCATGCCAGCCCACGGGTTGGGCTCCCACCTGTCTAAGTCTGTCGAGTGTGTCCTGGGAGAGGTGATGCTGCATCCGAGGCCAGAAAGAATGGCTGGAAAGGAAGGAAGAGAAACAGTGCCACACTCAGCAGAGAGAAGCGTGCGAGAAGTGTCCAGAGACTTGCCCGGGTGCATACCATTGGTGCCAAGCCGTGGATAACTTCATTCACACTCCATGCAGAGACCGTGTGTGGTGTACAGGGACATGGCTTTCTAGTCGACTGGACCAGGCCTCCCAATCGACAAAATGTGCTTGTTGTCCGGTGATGTCACTTCTGCATCTCCAGCATCACCAGACCCAGAGCCTGGCACGTGAGAGGTTTCCAGGAACAAGTGCTAATTGAGGAATCATTTGTGCCGGGGGACTCTGTGCTGCTAACGTTCCTTTCAACCCCAGGTTCCTGAGAGGCACATCATTAGGAAACAGCCTTTGCCAGTTCCGAAGCCCACCAGTGGCTTTTGTTCCGGCACAGATAGGCCGATCCAATTTCCTTGCTCTTTCCCTGCCTGGGATTAAGCAGGACGGGCCTGCTGCCTAATGAGGGCCTGTGTGAATCGTGTGCTCTGTCAAAGCTTCACACGTGTGGTTGCTGCGGAGGGAGTTGTGGGCACACACTCTCAGCCTCTGCGTAATGAGCTTCCTTCCACCTTGGTGGGGACCCAGACCGGCAAGCTCCCTCTCCCTGAGTGTCTCTAGGCTTAGCCAGTCAGAATAGTTTAGTTTAGTTTATTCTCTAATCCCTTCTGGGATAGCACCTCACCCTCTTGGTACTTAATATGGACCTGGGGCAGGGCAAAGGGTCTGGGCCCCTGGGAGCCAGCAGGGCTTGGGGAAGTAGCTGGCCTGGGCTCTGAATCCTCATTTTCATCTTAGCTGTCTCTGAGCAGATCATGCAACTTTGGTGAGGGCCATGGCTGTTGAGAGGATTCACTGAATGAGGGAGTGCCAAGGGCTTAAGCCTGTGCCAGGCTGGTTGAGTGATGGATACTACAATCAGCCAAAGGCACAATAGCGTGGAGTGCTTTTGACTGGGGTATGGCACGGGAGTGGGGACTCAATGGCGTGGAGAGGGGCAGGAGCCCCCTGAGACCTGTCCTTGCCACATCCAAAGCAGCTGTGCTTTCAGTCCTACCTGGGTGGTTCTAATGTGGACTTACAGGGAGGAAGACGAAGGTACGCTGCTAGGTGTGCTTGAAAGCTGTCGCTCAAGTCCAACCCTTAAAGAGTTGACAAAGTAACTTTGAAAAAGCAACCAAGGTCCAGAGAGACCAAGGGCATCACGAGTTGCTGTGTCACTTGGACATTGGCAAGGCCACCCAGAGAAGAGCTGGGCTTGGAAGGGGTAACAGCTGGAGCTGCCAACCAGCCACCCTCCTGGAGTCCTTTCCTGACAGGGGTTCTCAGGGGCAACTTTCTGATCCCCTGCCTTGATCCACACCATCTGTGGGGTTGATCGAGCAGATGGCTCTTAGTAAAATGTCAGTTTCAGCCCAGAGATTTAGTTTCTCAATTGAAATACATCTTGACCACGTCTGCGTGAGGTACGGCTCAGGCTCTACAGGCAGCTTCTTAGCTTGTTGGAGAGCCACGAGTTGAAGATATTTCGTTTTCAGAGCCAATGGTTGTTCCTTATTAAAAAGAAATGGATTCGGACTTCAAAGGGAAGTACACATCCTCCTTGGAACAAGCCGCCCGTAGGAAGGAGAAACAATGGGTGACATCCTTAGACCAGTTTTCCCTTTTCTGGGAAGGCAGTGGAGATCTACAGAGCCTGGCAGGAAAACAGAACTCCAGATACCCCCACCCCCATAGCCCTCAGCTGAGTCCCAGGCCTGGGGCCCAAGAGGAAGCTGGGAAGGGGGCCCAGGAGGACTTCCTAGGGAGGGGTCTGGAAGGGATGCGGGAGGAGGAGACCCACCCACCTCCTGAGTATTGCTGATGTGTATCTTCTGCTGCCAGCACCACTGTTCTTACAGCGCCCTGGGAAGCAACAACAGGAGACGAAGAGATTGGCCATGCAAGGCCAGATCTTGGACTCTGATTAACATATTTTCCCAAGAAAAGGGGCCTGAGCCAAGGCTGATGACCATTGAAGCCTAGTAAAATGTTTACCAGGTACCTAGCTAAACCAGACTTGGGCATGAAAAGGAACGAAAAGCGATAAGCTCGTAGGCGTCATAGAAATGGACACATACCTTAAACGTAAGTTAGGGTCAGGCTTAGGTTTAGGGTTAGGGTTAGCATTAGGGGTAGGGTTAAGGTTAGGGTTAGGGTTAGGGTTAGGATTAAGGTTAGAATTAGGGTTAGGGTTAGTTTTAGGGTTAGCCTTTGGGTCATTGGCTGTATATTAGAATCATCTGGAGATTTAGGGTTTGGATTAGGGTTAGGACTAGGGTTAGGGTTAGTGTCAGAGTTAGTGCTAGAGCTAGGGTTAGGATTAGGTTTAGGGCTAGGGTTAGAGTTAGGGCTAGGGTTAGGATTAAGGTTAGGGTTAGG
>PVJC01000648.1:0-83329 GCA_004026665.1 Murina feae | reverse complement strand
AGAGGGCTAAGGTTAGTGTTAGGGTTAAGGTTAGGGCTGGGGCTTGCATTATAGCTATGGTTAGGGTTAGGGCTAAGACTACATTTAGGATTAGAGTTAGGACTGGGAGTTAACATTAGGGTTAGATTTAGCATTAGGTCTAGGGTAAGGTTAGTTTTAGTGGTAGGTTAAGGCACAAGGAGCTCAGCCTCTTGGAAGAAAGGCTCAAAGATTGCCCAGCGTGAGGGATGGTGTTGAAGAGGGTGAGGACTGTAACTCTTTTGAGGGGGCTTAGGATTGTGGTCAGCTTAATCTGGCCTGGGGTGTCTGCTCTTCACCTGGTGGACAGACTCCATGCTGACCGCCAAGAAATCATGGATAGTGCCTAAGAAAGTGGGTTTTTAACACCTACCCTGGTGATTTTGAGGTAGGTGAGGAGCAGGTCATGGGGAATGATTGAAAACACCAGTGCCCGAGAAGGCTGGAGCGACTGCAGGGTTAGGGATAGGGTTAGGGCTAGAATTAGGGTTAGGGCTAGGGTTGGGGTTAGGGCTAGGGTTAGGGTTAGGGCTAGGGCTAGGGCTAGGGCTAGGGTTAGGGTTAGGGTTAGGGCTAGGGTTAGGCTTAGGGTTAGCATTAGGGCTAGGTTTAATATTAGGACTAAGGTTAGGACTAGGGTTAGGGTTAGGGTTAGCATTAGGGCTAGGCCCAGGGTTTGGGTTAGGGTTAGGATTCAGGTTTGGGTTAGGACTAGGGCTCGGGCTAGGGCTGGGGTTAGGGTTAAGTTTAGGGTTAGATTTTGGGGTATGGTTAGGGTTAGGTTTAGGGCTAGTGCTAGGGTTAGGTTTAGGGCTAGTGCTAGGGTTAGGTTTAGGGCTAGTGCTAGGGTTAGGTTTAGGGCTAGGGTTTGGGTTAGGGTTAGGGCTAGGGTTTGGGTTAGGGCTAGGGTTTGGGTTAGGGTTAGAATTAGGGCTAGCGTTAGGGTTAGAGTTAGGTTTAGGTTTTGGTAACTTCTTCAATGTTTTTCACTTGTATGATTAAGACAATTAAGACTTATTGAAGCTGGTCCTGAATCATGTGGAGAAGGACATGAAAGTTCAGGGACAGATTGAAACCTAGTAACTGTTCTTACAACATTATTCTTCAAGACACAGCTCTGGGTCACGACTTTCAGAAAGTTTTTCTTGAACTGTGACCTCCAACAGGGGCTCTATGCCACCTCTGGACTTTCCCTCCCTGAGGACAGGGTTAGGATTAGGGCTGGGGTTAGGGCTATGGTAAGGGTTAGGGCTAGGGCTAGGGCTAGGGTTAGGGTTAGTGTTAGGTTATGGTTAGGATTAGGATTGGGGCTAGGGTTAGGGTTAGGGGTAGGGTTAGGGTTAGGTTTAGGGTTATGGTTAGGGCTAGGGTTAGGGATCTTAACTAATAAAAGCATAATATTAAAATTAACTGTTTCTTCAGGATGGCCTAAGCCACGCCCACCAGCCAATCAGAGTGACTGTATGCAAATTAGCCTAGCCAAGATGGCGGAGGCCAAAGCCCGGGTGTGCAGCTTCTCTGGGGCTGCTGCCTCCGCCATCTTGGGAGCCTCCGTCCTGGGAAGGCATCTGGTGCCCTGGGCCAGCCAATGCCTTCCCAGGCGGAAGCCTCCAGGGGGCAGGACCAGCCGGCTGGACCCCACGGTTCCCTCCTGGGAGGCTGATGGGGTGGCCAGCGCCACCCCATGGGATTCCCAGGCAGAGAAGCCTGGGGGGTGGGAGGGGCGGGACCAGCCAGGGGACCCCAAGGCCCCCTCCTGGGGAGCCTATGGGGTGGCCAGCGCCACCCCATCACTTCCCAGGCGGATGGCCTGGAGGGTCAGTGGGAGCTGTGGCCAGCCTGAAAACTGCCCTTAGCCCCTCACCCAGGCTTGCCACACCCCCTGGGTGTGGGTCTCCACTGGGGAGCTTAACCAGCCTGCAAACAGACATTGGCCCCTCACCCAGGCTATCCAGGCACACCAGCAGGTGGACATCCCCAGAGGGGTCCCAAACTGTGAGAGGGCACAGGCCGGGCTGAGGAAACACCCCCCCTACTGCCCCAGTGCACAAATTTTTGTGCACCGGGCCTCTAGTATAGTTATGGTTATGGTTATGGCTAGGGTTAGGGATAGGGCTAGGGCTAGGGTTAGGGCTAGGGTTAGGTTTAGGGTTTGGGCTAGGGTTAGAGTTAGGGCTAGGGTTAGTGTTAAAGCTAGGATTAGGATTAGAGTTAGGTTTAGGTTTTTGTACTATCTTCAGTGTTTTTCTACTTGTATGATAAAGACAATTAAGACTCCTTGAACCTGGTCCTGAATCATGTGGAGAGAGTCATGAAAGTTCAGGGGAAGATTGAAACCTAGTAGCTTTTCTTACAACATTGTCCTTCAAGACACAGCTCTGGGGTCACATCTTCCAGAAAGTTTTTTTTGAACTGTGACCACCAACACGGGCTCTGCTCCACCTCTGGGCTGTGGCCTCTCTGCGGGCAGGGTCCAGTCTAACTCCTCTCTATAGTTTAACGGCCTTCACTTCCCTGGCACAGTGTCAGGGGTCAGGAAACATGTGTTGAACCAATGAAGACGGACTAGAAACGTTCTCCAGGCAGACCAGAGAACTTCGTCTCACGGTTTTTCAGAACACAGGAGTTGGGCATGAATGTCGTGGCTGAGATGTTTATGCCAATGGGTGGGGAGGACATTGGGGGAGGAATAGCAAAAACAACTGGTGCACTGGGGAAAGCATGCTTTCTAAAAATGGCCACAGTCATCTTCATTACATAGGAGGATCTGCCATTTTTAGCATATTGAATGCAGCTGGCAGCAGGGTGGTGCTCAGAGCTGTAAATATGAAGAGCAGTCATGATCTGACTGGACTGTCTCAACTATTCCTACCATTTAAGGGATGGAAACATAGAATATATGGGCTCTTGCAGGCATTATGCTATATTTATTCTTGAACCTTCACAGAAGGTCTGGGAACTGACTGTCCACCAAGACATATTTGCAGGTAGAATGAGCACCAGGTTTAATAGACTGTTGGTTCTTTGCAAAGCCAATACTGCTTGATGCCTTTTAGCCACAGATGCTATTCTGGAGAGTAATGAAGAATTTGTCTTCATGTGAGAGAGATTTTTAAAAAACATATTTTTATTGATTTCAGAGAGGAAAGGAGAGGGGGAGAAAGAGAGAAACATCAATGATGAGAATCATTGATCGGTTGCCTCCTGCATGCCCCCTACTGGGGATCGAGCCTGCAGCCTGGGCGTGTGCCTCTGACTGGATGGAACCCGGGACCCTCCAGTCCATAGGCCGACAATATAGCCACTGAGCCAAACTAGCCAGGGCAGGGAAACCTAATCTAATAAAAGAGTAATATTGAAATTTACTGTTTCTATGGGACACCTAAGCCACGCCCACCAGCCAATCAGAGCGCCTGTATGCAAATTAACCCAGCCAAGATGGAGGCCGGCAGTCACGAAGCTAGAGTAAACAGGCAGCTTCTGTTGCACCAGGAGTAAACTATCTGCCGGCCGGCTGGGCTTCTCCTGGCTCCAGGCAACAACATAGTTGCAATATAGTTGCAATTATAGAAGCCTTGGAGCTGAAGCAAACAGAGGCTTCATTACCTGCCTAGGCCTCAGCTTAAAACAACAGTATCAAGTATAGAAGATAAATAAACCCCAGAAACTTGCTTCCAGCCAGCCTTGCTGGGACATTGGGTCAATGGGAGCTGTGGGCAGCCTGAAAGCCTGAAAATGCCCCTCAACCCCACACCCAGGCTGGCCACACTCCAATGGGGTGAGGGACCCCACTGGGGGGCTTGGCCAGCCTGCAAACAGCCATCAGCCCCTTACCCAGGCTGGACAGTTACCCCAGTAGGGACCCAAAACCTGAAGGGACTGTGGGCAGCCTGAAAGCCTGAAAGCGGCCCTCAGGCCCGCACCCATCCACTGGGGGGCTTGGCCAGCCTGAAAACAACCACCAGCCCCTCACCCAGGCTGGCCAGGTACCCCAGTAGGGACCCAAAACCTGAGGGGACTGTGGGCAGCCTGAAAACAGACCTCAGCCCATCACCCAGGCTGGCCACAACCCAATGGGGTGAGGGTCCACACTGGGGGGCTTGGCCAGCCTGCAAACAGCCATCAGCCCCTCACCCAGGTTGACCAGGCACACCAGCAGGTGGACATCCCCAGAGGGGTCCCAGTCTGCGAGAGGGCAAAGGCCGGGCTGAGGAACCTCCAGAGTGCACAAATTTTTGTGCACCGGGCCCCTAGTTTTTTATATGTTTGCACAAGGGTCATTATGCAATTCCCCGAGGTATGTAGTGTGGTGGCCTGAGACTGTTCAGCCTGGGGTGCTGCTGAGGCCACTCCTGCTGCATGAATCTCCGCCAGGACAATGGAGGTTCCTTGGGATGAGCTTGGCCGTCTTTGCTCCTACCCCTTTGAGCTAAACTTTCTGCTATTTCTCCTAAGAGTTTATCTTCAGCTTCTTTTCATAATGAGGAGACTTTTGTTACACATTGTCTTCTGCAGTTATATATTTTTTTAGGATGCATATCTTTCATTTTCTAAGTATACACTTGCTATTTTACTAAACATACTTTTTCAAGTCCCACACATATTATGCACCTCAACTGTGATTCCGACCCTTGCCTGTGGGGAACTCTCGGTGAGTCTTACTCCTCCAGCTTACCAGAGCAGACCACTGGGCTCTGGACTGGTGTGGAGTCCCCGGAGGTGTCAGTGGCCCTTGGCAGTTAGAAGGCAATGTGACACATGAGAAATGAGAAAAGCATGGCTCATGTTTCAAATGCTGCTCCTCTTTGAATATGTGAATTTGGCCAAAATCCTTAGACTCTCCAAACCCAGGTGTGCTTTACAGCATCAGAATATTGACGACAGATTTGCTGATTTCTGAAATACTCTGTTGGGAGAGCTAGCCTGGGCATTAGGGGGAGGGTGTGGAAACTGCAGATATCAGGGGGAGGGGGAGGGGCAGGCTGACAGGGGCCTGGCCTTGCCAGGCAGTTTGCGTCGCTTGGTTGTGGACTGCCCCAGGGGATGGTCTCAAGGGCGTCCACCTTCCTACCAGCTCACAGATACCTTTCCCAGGGACCAGGGCCTGGAAGTTGCGTCTCTGATCTAAGACACGGGTGTCAGTTCTGACCCATAAAGAGGATTGACTCAGTTTCCCTGTGGCCTGTTTACCTCCCATGGATTCACTTCCATGTGATTCTGCTGTCGTGGTGAGATCTGGGTTAGCAAAATTATCACTTGTATGACACTAAGTCATCCCACAAAGATCTCATATATATTTACTAGAAGCCAGGCACGCGTCCCTAGGCCTAGCCTGCAATTAGGGCCATTGCCAGTCCTTCCCCCCACTATTGCCACCCCCCCTCCAGTTTTCTGTTTGACACTAGGTGCTAGGGGAAGTAACTCAGAGGTCAGGCATTCTGCCCACTTGCCGGCCCCACCTTCACCATGGGTTGCCCTCTGTGTGTAGGGTGACTGGCGGGGCTGGGGCCTTGGCCTGGTGCCACCTTCCACCCACCCCCAGTTCCCCTTTCACTATTGGGTGATCGGAGCCTGCCACCCGGGGAAAGGGACCAAGTGGTTGTCTGTGGGCCTTGTAGTGACTGGTCGACTGGTCGTTCTGGTTGTTCTGCTGTTAGGGTCAATTTACATATTATCCTTTTATTATATAGGATTATATAGGATACACTGACTTAGGTCACTTTGCTTCTTCTCTGATAACATAATTATATACAACTTTAAGGACAGAGACCAAAGGACAAACAAATAAAGGAAGAAAAGTAAATAGCTTAACAATCTGGGGTGATTGTCTTTAAAATTTAACAAAATTCAGTTCTAACCTCCCTCTCTCTTTATTTCCTCAGTCCCTTTTGCCCTTTCTCCCTCCTTGCTTCCTTTATGTGTTCATTCAATCAGACGTTAGATCAGCAAATATTCCTGATAATATTTTCTACATGCTCATTGTTTAGGACATCCAGACGTGAAGGACACACAGTCCTGCCCGTGAGGAAATCAGGTTACAATGGGGGAAGCTGATGAGAAAGAAGACCATCACATGCTCTTGGAGGACTTCTGTGGTGGACTTGGGAATGGGAGTTGTGGGGCTGCTGGCTCCAGCCTCGGGGGCGGTTCTGCTTCTGTGAAGTGGAATGACACTGTCTACGTTCCTCAGTGTTTCTGTGTTTCATTCTCTTCACCTGTAACTGGAGATATTGACCACCTCATGTCTATGTTGTGATATTTGCACAGGTTAGTAGATTTCAGTGGGGCAATGATGTCTTCCTATTATTTATTTTTTAAAATATATTTTATTGATTTTTTTTTTTACAGAGAGGAAGGGAAAGAGATAGTTAGAAACATCGATGAGAGAGAAACATGGATCAGCTGCCTCCTTCACACCCCCTACTGTGACGTGCCCACAATCAAGGTACGTGCCACTGACCAGAATCGAACCTGGTGCCCTTCAGTCTGCAGGCTGACTGACACTCTATCCACTGAGCCAAACTGGTTAGGGCGATGTCTTCCTATTCTTACTGGATATCCTATATTAAGTTTTGGTCTCTCTATCTTAATTTCTTTCCTATGAATCCTAAGAATCTTTGGGACAAACATTTGCTTAGAGGAAAGAGAAAGGAATCATAGTTACCCAACTGGCAGCTGATGAGCCCTTGATGTCCCTGGGAGGCCTTTGCAAGAGAGTCCATACATTCCGTGTATCCAAGAGACTTCTGGCAGCCCTGCACAAAGGGTGCTCTGGGCAGGATGGGGCCAACGCCAGGACTGGAGGTGACCTCAGGTGTCCCCGTGCAGAGCAGTTCGATCACTCAGGAGAGATCCTATGGAAAGAGGGATAGGAATGCCAGGAGGTGTTGCAATATTATTTTAGAGGATTCATCTGCTTAGTATTATAGTTCCCCTCACTTAACCCTCAGAGGTTTTGGACTCTGCCTGGTGTGAAAATTTTTTTCTGTTAAGAAAGAGTTCCGCTCATTGCTCATTACTTTAGCAGACTGCACATTGGGAGGACTTGTTTATCCTGCTAAGTGAGTCATCAATATCCTGCTCTATACGGAGCCATGGAATGGCAGACTTGGATGGATCTCAAGGCTCCTCCAGCTCAGCCTTCTCATTTCACCAGCAAGGACATGGAGGCTCAAACAAGAGAAGGGCTTGCATAATGTCACCCTGCAGTAGCCCTGGGCCTACAATACAGGTCTCCTGATTCCAAGGCCTGGGTGTCATTGCGTAAGTGCAGCAGACACCCACGGAGTTCTGGAGGAAATAGGTGGAAAGGAAACAGTGTTAGAAATCATACACATTGTGCTCCAATTCGACCTCTCAGCAGCTGTGGAAGAAATTCATACTGAAGAAAGGGAATGCGACACTTAGTTGAGGAGATAGAAAAAGAAAATAACTCCATCACCCATTCTGCATAAAAATGGTGTGCTTACTCCCCAGCCACCCTGCTAGGCACTAGGACAGGAAAGAGAAAGGACAGCTATGGCCGCTGCCTCACTGAGTTCATAATCTAGGGAGCTCTAGAGTGGACACGTCTCAGGTTGTCCTGGAGCACTAGGGTCCCATGGAGATGCCTCAAGGTCTACTGTGAAGCTGTAAGGAAATCAAGCTGGGTTCCACACATCTCCTCCCCCATCCCCAACCAACTACACATATGCCATTTTGTCTCTTTCTAGACTGGAACTTCATGTAAGGTTTCACTTGAAGACAAGATTCCTTTGATTAATCCACTATGTTGATTCATGCTGCCTTCTATTATTCAGAAAAAAAATCTTCATCTGTAAATATAATACCCAACTCAAATTAGCTGGATAAAGGATGTATTGGAAACCTTGGGAGTTGTCAAGTTTTAGGCCCAAACAAGTCAAGAAGCTCAAGCATCGACAGGGCCACCCTCTTCTGTTTGGTTCCAAATAAGTTAGGGTCCAAGAACCTAAGTGAAAACCTCAGGATCTTCTTTCTCCCATTCTCTCTGTGTCCACTCTACGTACCTCTGCTTGGCTCCATGAGTCATCATCCACCTCCAGATAAAAGGGATATGACTGCTGACAGCCCCAGATGTCTAACTTCTAGCAGAAGGAAACATTTCCCCTGCCTGTATGCAAACAGCCATCCAGGGAACACTAGGATTGGGTCTGCTTAGGTCTCTCACTTATCTCTGAACAAATCAGGGGAGCCAGGGGCATACGAACACTTGTAATGGTCAACCAGTGCTTGCGTGCCAACCCCTGTGGAGGGAACTGGGCTGTATGATTGACAGTCCCACCAATATCAAAGTGAAGGGCAGAGTAGTTTTCTCGAGGGAAAGGGTGAGAATGTGCAGGTGGGAAGACCGGAGCTATGGTATCACAGTCTACTCCATCCTTGCTTTCTCTTTAAATTCATATGGTAAATTCCTTGATCAGCTATCAACTGATTGTATTTAATTCTAAAATATTGACTAAAAATGATGGCTGGCAGGAGAAAATAAAGCTTAGGAAAGATAAAATTCAAATTCTTGATTGCTAGTATAAAGGCAAAATGGAGTGATCATCACATTGTTCTTAGAGGCACTGGTTGGGAGAAGGCATTGACATTGAGGACAAAATTTTAGTCTCGAGTTTCTAGCACTACAGTCAGCAAAGGCAAGGCTGGGTGCATCATTCTCATTGTCCAAGGGGTAACAGAACAAGACTGGTCTGGCCTCTGCCTTACTGAGTTCTTAATCTAGGGAGCTCCCAAGTGGATATAGACATTTTTGCCTGTATTTGTGTTGTGTTTTGGGTTTTGATTTTTTAAAACCAGAAGATAATTTTCCTACCCAATCTCTACAACCCCAGACGGTTCTTTTCTGCACTCTTTGTGAAAAGTGCATAGAGCCAGCATCTTTTAAATTGCTCTTATTCAAAAAGAGCACCACACTGCTAAGAGAGCCAGGAACTGATGAGGAAGGATGACTACGCTGAAGATGAAATGAACAATGTAGGTGTTTCCAAGCTGCAGGAAGAACCAGATACAAAAGAGGAGAGAAATATTCAGTTTTCTTAATGATCTTTTTTTCCTGTAGTTTCTCCTTATGACAGCTACAACCATCTTCTCTTCAAAGGGAGCTGTTTGTTTTCTGTCTCAATGAAGAAAACAGGAGCCATAAGAACTCATCATGAAAAAGGTCCGTGTCATAGAGTCACAAATGCTGACGTGAGGTGATGCTGACTGGGTACCTTATTACTGCATTATCCTACTATGGACAAGAAATGCAAACAGGAAGTTGTCTGTTCCTTTTCCAGGTAGGAGAATGCATGCAAATCCTACACAAGGCAAACAGAGGCTGCTGCACCTGAGAAGTCACAGCCCTGGGAGCCTGGCAAGCCGATGCTGTTTCTGCCTCTGCCCTTGTGTGCCATCTGGTCCTGTCAAAATCCCTTCTTATCTGGACTTCATTTTCAAAATCAGCCCAATGCAAGTCCTGGCTTATGTGGTTGCTAAGATTTCTTCTGGCTTGAAGCGCCCATAGCTAAGTTATATTTTGAATAGTACAGATCCTAGAGAACTATGCCCACCTATTGTATGACTAAGTGACAATATTGCTTGCCACATGGAGCTTTTGAAAATTGGTCTTGTGATTGGCAATAAATCCCCCATTTCCAAAATACTCTTGCTTTTCTGTTTTTCTTAACAAAACTGACATTTTGCTGAGAACGATTTTGAATGTCTCTGGCTCTTAATCGTTTGCTCTTACAAACAGTCCTCTTCCTCAAGATCCAAAAAAAAAAAAAATAGATTCCGGTTTTTTTTTAAAAAATTGATTTCTAAAGAGAGAGGAAGGGAGAGGGATAGAGAGAAAGAAACATTGATGAGAGAGAAACATCAATCAGCTGCCTCCTGCATGCCCCCTGCAACCCTCA
Source organism: Murina feae (assembly GCA_004026665.1). Classification (NCBI taxonomy): domain Eukaryota; kingdom Metazoa; phylum Chordata; class Mammalia; order Chiroptera; family Vespertilionidae; genus Murina; species Murina feae. The sequence goes on along the minus strand of PVJC01000648.1, from coordinate 73,391 downwards.
GGGTGTGTGCCCTGATTGGGAATTGAACCAGTGACTTCTTGGTTCATGGGTCAGTGCTCAACCACTGGGCCACACCAGCTGGGCAAGTTTCAGTTTTCTTAAGGGCCCTTTTTTCTGCTTCTTCATGTAATGCACTTGGACTTGTCCATCAGCAGAGAGCTGTTCAGCACCCTCTGCCTTGTAAGGGGGCTCCCCAAAGTCCAGGTTAGCTGCCCCTGACTGCAGAGAAGGACTAGAGGTCTCAGCATAGAACAAGACTCTCCTTGGAAAGCCGGTTCTCCTGCCTGCACAAGGGTGCACGTTCTGAAAATGGGGAAGAAAGGCTTCATCTAAAGATTCTTCTCCCAGTTCTGCCAATAAACTAATGAAATACATAAGAATTGCTTGTACCGATATGCCACATTGGAGTTTACAATACCTTCCCTACATGTTATTTTAAACGATCTGAACAAGTAACCCTGCAAATGGGCAATACTCATCGTGTTTCCTAGATGAGTCCACGGAGGCCCTGATGGTGTAACTGAAGTGTCCAGCAGCACTTGGGGCAGAACGGGGGGGAAGCAGGGCCCAGCCCAGCTCTCACCAACCCAGAGCAAGAGCGAGGCTGGCATTTTCAATCCCTGGGACTCGGTCTCCTCGCTGGTAAACCAGGAACGCTAACCCCAGGCTACCTGATTCACAGGAATGAGTGTGTTCCCAGAACACAAATGCCATTCATTTCCCCCTGACTCGAATCCAAGGCTATTTCAATAACTCAGAAACACGGTCAAATATCAAAGACCCGAATTTAGCAACCCCAAAAGCCCCGACCAGCCAAGCGCCACACAAGCTCTGCCTTCTCCTCGAAACAAGGTGGCATTGAGGATGAAGCCCGGAGCTGACCTGGGACTCTCTCCAGTGAGACCCGGGACGAGAGGAACGAACTTGACATTTGCAATTTTGGTGTGGCCTGAGACTCCGTTTGCGAAAAGAAGTCGCTTACGATGGAGGAGAGGCATTTTTGTGGATACAAAAAGTGGAGATGGAATAGAGAAAAGAAAATCATGCATTTGAAAATCTTACAAAAATAACAAACGAATAAGTTACAGCTTTTCCTTCATTTGCTGAAAAACACTGGGGTATGTTCTGTCTCACTTAACTCCTGAGTCTTCCTTCTTCCTGCTATTACTCTTAGTCATCTTCATTTTTTTTTAAAAGCATTTATTTGGAACCTGTTGCTTCTGGCTTTTCAAAAGACAGCATCTGAGCACCGCCTGCCACCCAAGCCTTTGGCCCAAAGGCAATGTCTGGGCCTGTGCGTCTCTCAGACTCCCCATACCACATCCCAGAACCCCCACCCACTGACTGTAGCCCCCCACGGGAAGCCAGTGGGGATCCCTGGCCTCAGGTCCCTGTGGACTCACCTTCAGGTCTGCCTGGTGCAAGCCCAGGCCTCATTCATCTGACTCAGAGCACTTGACAGCTTACCTTGGTTGACCTGTGTGCTTCCAGCAGGTTGCCAGATTTAGCAAGTAAAAATGCAGATAGGCAACCCTCTCTGGTATGGCTCAGTGGATAGAATCTCAGCCTGTGGACTGAAGGGTCCTGGGTTTGATTCTGGTCAAAGGTATATGCTTGGGTTGTGGGCTTGATCCCCTGTATGGGGCATGCAAGAGGGAGCCGATCAATGACTCTCATCATTGATGTTTCTATCTCTCCCTCTCCCTTCCTCTCCAAAATCAATAATAATAATAACAAAAATACAGAGAGACAGTTGAGTTTGAGGTGAATAAATATTTTTGTGGAACTATGTCCTGTATACACTGTGATATTACACTTGTGAGTAGGCATCTTTCTTCCCATTCTACAGAGTGGAACACTGAGACCCACGAGGGGAAAGGATGCTGCCTATGACCCACAGCGTGGAGGTGATATTGCAGGAATGTGAACCAAGATGGGCTGATCCCAACACCCAGGCTTGTCCATGGCGCTGGATTGCCTCTAGTCACTGTCACAGTGCAGCTAAGGACTTGACAGTTTGCAAAACACTTTCAGGTGCATGATCTTAATGAACCTTCACAGGAACCCTGTGAGATGGGGCCCAAGCTGGGAGACACTTTTTTTTTTCCCTTTTCAGCACTGTAACCCCTCTGATGCCGGGATGCACTTTCCTGTCAGTGGTGTGGCAGTCTCATTGGCAGCATTTTGTTTCCTCTCTCTCAGAAGAGCGTAAAATAATGGCATCTGGGATTCCATCCCATGCAATGTTCTGAGGTATTTTTCTGCAGCTGAAGAAATAGGCTGGGAGAAGTCTGGCCTCTAGAATGAGGTAGCAGACACTATAATTAAACCTGTCTTCCTGACCTCTCCGCCCCTCACGCTGAAAGGAAATGACACAGACTTTGTCCCCAAGAAACACAATGGAGCAGGGGTGGGTTCTGCGAGCTCTGCCATATAGCAGACTTCTAGCGGAGGGTGGAGCCCTGTGCTCCGGGTCCCTGCATTTCTAAGGAGCCTAGAACTTAAAAGCTGGGCGCTTAAATAGAGAACCCGGCCAGGAATGGCTTCCCCACTTTCATCTAAATCTTCCAGAGGAACGACACAGAGGAAATCCACAGCCGCCACAATGCAAGACAAGGGAGAGATTCAAAGGAACAGGAGACTGGAGCTGGCCCCACAAAGGCTCCTGTGCCTGACGCCAGCTGGAAAGCACTCCCCCTCAGGCGCAAGCTGCCGGCTCCAAGCCTGGTCCCGGCCCAAACGCGCACTGACTCAGGGAGTGTCCTGCCACCACTTCCCCTTGGAGCCTCGCTCCACAGTCTAGACTGTGCTGGAGGAGATCATTCTTGATCTCGGGCCCACATTTCCAAGCTTGTATTCACAGAACCTCCTTCCAAGTGTTGTGTTCCTGGGCTCAACGCAGCTCATCCGGGAGGGACTCTCCATTAGGAAGGACACACACGGTGTGCAGGGAAAAGGGGCAGGAGGTGACAGAGTCTGCGCTAATTGCAAGCAGACAGGGCTGAGAGGGAACTAACTGATTTACACTTTCAGAGCTTCGGAAGCAAAGACATCCGCCAGAAAGGCGATCATTTCAGAAGAAAGGATCTGAAGGTTCTAGAACTGAGGGCATTCGACGTGGGTTTTCTTTTCAAGAAAAAGGGCTTCACCCTGAAAGCTTGTACGGATCTAACGCGCAGCATGGTGACTGTAGTTAATAATACTGCATTGAAATTTGCCAAGAAAGTAGGTGTGAACAGTCCTCACGACTCACAAAATATAGTAACTATGTGAGCAATAGGTGTGTTCACTAACCTCATTGTGGTAGCCATTCCCCGATGTGCACACATATCCAATATCATGTCTTAGACTTCAATAAGCTAAATGTCAATGACATCTCAATGACGCTGGGGAAGAGAAGAGCGTATTCCAGATGGGAAGCTTCTGTGTGGATGACAAGCAGATGCGTTGCACGTCCCCAGGATCTCCGAAATCAAGCACATCACTCATGCCACACATCACGCCTACTGGTCAATGCGAGAGACAAAGGAACAGAGGCTCCCAGACCTCGCCGACCTTGCTCAAGTTCACGACTACTCATGGCAGAGTTGGCAGTTGAACCAAGATCTTGTGACTCCCAAGGGCTGTGTTCTGTTTACTCCTTGTGCCCATAGCTACCAGCACCTCAGGACATCAGAACAGAGATCAAGTGTGGTTGGGTGAACGTGAGAGAATGTTCAGAAGGTTGAGGGAGAGTGAAAGGAGGGTGACAGAGCCTGTCAACACTGACCCAGTGGAGTGCTGAGACTGTCAGTGCAAAGGACAGAAGAGAGGGCAGCCTCAGGAACGCCATCCCAGCCACAGGACAGGGTGGAGCGGGAGAGTGTCTTAATGTTAGAATATAAAGGCTTAGACCAGGGAGAAGCTCTGGCATAAAAGGCCTTTGAGAGTGAACTAGTGGGTCCTGAAGAGGAGTATTTCCTCCTTGAGAGATAATAATTAAGGCTCCTTCAGAATCTTCATGCGGAGAAGGTGTTGGTGTTTGTTTGTGAAACTACCAGACTTCCTCTAACGTAGCCAAACTCGGGCAACATGGTGTGATGGAAAAGGATGCTTCTTAGAACCGGGCACAGTTGAGTTGGAGCCAGGTGGCCTCACTTGTGGATTTTTGACCTGAGATGAGTCAAGCAGGTTGCCTGGTGATCAGTTTCTTCCCCTGTGAAATGGAGGTGACACCCCTCTCAGCAGGCTCCTGGGGTCTTGCCACACTGCAGATCGCTGTCCTCTCCTTGGGTTCTCGAACCTGCTACTTGTCCTTGTCACAACCTCTCACACCAGAGTTTAGTTTTTTGCCTCTGTCTCCCTTTTTCTTTGTCTGCTCCTTGGCGATGTCTCATCATGGCCTCACTAGCACCAGCGTCCAGCATGAACAGACTCTCGGAGAGGAATGTGGGGACAGAGAAGCAGAGAAGATGGGACCAAAAGAATTTAGTTGAGAAAACTCTAGAAATCTAGAATGTGTCCCCACATTTACTCCAAGACTCAACTTCTCCCTCCTTCCAACCTCCCAACCCCTGGTCATAGCCCCCGCTCCACCCCGTATGGTCGGGCAAACCAAAGGGAATGACATCAGGATAAATCAGAAAGTGTCTTTTAAGGGGGGAGTAATGCGTTTGCGATCTTTAAATGAGGGTGTTTTCCAGTTGACCATGGTCTTTCATTTGCGTTGTCACCTCTCTTGAGTCCAGCGACCATCCTCCATGATGAGATGGCAGGACAGCACATTTTCATTGTACAGATCAGGCAGCCGAGTCTCTGAGCAGTACGAGTCATACAGGTAAAGGTCAGTATCCAAGGTCATGTAGTTACTAGTGACAACATGGTAACGGGAAGCCGGGCTGCCTGACTCCCCCTCTCTGTGCTCCCTGTGCTTCATCTCTCAAAGGTAACGCACAGCTAATTCAGCTAAAAATAATGACGGCAGAGCAGAGTCCCCAGCAGCTCGGATGTGAGTGGGCTCCCCAGTCCCGGGCCCCCGCTTCCTGCGCGTGCTAGCCAGGCTGGGCGGAGCCGGCCCTGCAGTGCCCACTGGGCTGACTCACCGCAGGCCCCACTGTGGATGGGGGATGGCGTGGGTGGTCTCGTCTCAGACAGGAGGCACTCGGCAGATGGATACAGACACGCCTGTCAACTGGGATGAGGTACCGGTTGTTGCTGGATCCCTGGTGCTGCTCTCTTTTAATTGAATCCACGCTGAAGAGGCAGACAGCAGCCAGGAGCTGCCACTATCCCAGGAGTCCCCAGACACCCCGGTGGGCACCTGTCCCAGGGTGACCCAGCGCCAGGCCGCCAGCGGGGAGAGGCTGGGGTGTGGAGAAGCGCAGGCACAACTGGTTCTTGGTAACGAAGTTTGGGCAGGAACCACTGCGCACAGGGATGCTATTTATACAACACCCATCTGGTGAGCATTCTGGGTGCTTCCCTGCAGACACACACTCAGATCCAGCGAGTGCTCATGCCCGAGCAGAGGGCTCACTGTCACAGGGGATCACCTGCCAGTGTCCTGTCCAACTTAATTCCTTACATGAACCACCCTTTTCCCCACCTAATGATCATAATAATCAGGACAGTTACAATTCTGTACGCTTTGCTCATCATTTCTAATTTCTATTAACCGGCTAAGTAGGTGTCATCATACTCATATCTGTGAGGAAACGAACATTTACAAGATTAACTAACATACCTAAGGTCACAGCCAAGGTTAATTAACGTACCCAAGGTCACACAATAGTGAGCAGTAGACCTGGGTATCAAGGTCAGTGCACTGCCTGCCCATGCGTGGCCGAGTGGAGCCAGAGCAGGTCTCACTGACCTCCAAGCCCAGCCATCCTCTTTCATATCCTGCAGCCCACCCTACCTGTCATCTTGCTGCATTCTCCTCAGGTCCCCAGAGACGGGGGCCCCTAAAAGCCCCCTCCAAGAGAGGGAGGAGGATCATTGCTGCCGGGGGCCCAGCATTGAGAGATCATATGGCTTCAGACCTCAGGAATCTGTAGGCAAATGTCCAACTTCTGTCTTTGGTGAATCCAACTGCACATTTCATCTTCCCAAAGCCCAGTTGAGACACTGAGAACTGGGGCTCTTCCTGCCACTTCCACTTCCTCTGCCCTTTCTCTGCTTGCCCTGCTTTTCCTCCTGGCGCACCAGACAGTGCCAGTGGTGCTTACAAGCAATGGGGCCTGGAGCCCACCTGGCTGCTCTGGGAAGCTGGTCAGGGTTAGGAGACCTAGGAGGCCATTTGCTTAGGTTTGCCCCAACCTCATCTAAGATGAGGGAAAAGGATAGCCAGTGGCAGCATCCCAGAATCTTTGAGTCCATTTATAGACATGAATGAGACGAGAACATTACAGGCCTATAAATCTAACTAACTTTGGAAAAAGTCCCAGGAAAATAAGCACTAAGTGCTTATAAATTACTTTAATATGATGAGAAGAAAGGAAAGGATGGACCAAGGGCAGGAGGAGGGGAAAATGCATCAAGAAAACTGACATTTATGGAATATCAGTGCTGGGTGCTCTGAGCTCTGAACAGGGGACAGACTGCGTTTTTAGTTCAACTTCATCGTTCAAGGATGTGTGACTTTTGGCAAGTCACTTCCCTCCCTGGGCCTGGGTTTCCATTCCAAAAAGTGTTGGCGTAGTCAGGGGTCCTCAAACTTTTTAAACAGGGGGCCAGTTCACTGTCCCTCAGACCGTTGGAGGCCCGGACTATAGTTAAAAAAAAAAACTATGAACAAATTCCTAGCACACTGCACATATCTTATTTTAAGCAGGACAGGCAGCAGCGGTAAAAACACCTAGCATGTGGCCCATGGGCTGTAGTTTGAGGATGCCTGATGACTTCTAAGTCTCCCCTCCCCCAGGCCTGTAGTCTTTATGGACCAGTGCTTCCCTCTGCAATGACCTGAGTCATTTTCAACAAAGGATGCCCCTCTCAGAGCTGCCTGATTTCAGTAGCGTCCCCCCTCTTGCAGTGTGAAGGGGTGCTGCACTAAGCTGCCCTACGCCCCATAGTGCCCCCATCCCCCCCAACCCCCCCGACTCTTTTCTACCACATCTGTTGACTACTGTTTGGAGATTATCTGTGGAGTATGTTGACAACGGGATTCCCGGGTCAACTGGGAATTGAACTAGATGTTCTCTGAGAGTCCCTCTAACTCTGAGACAGAGAGACCCGACATCTCCTCCAGAATCAGGGGGCAGAGAAGGGCATGACTTCTAGAAAACCTAGATCTTGAGAATATTGAAGAACATATGTGTGGCCAGGCCTTCCTTTATGTGATTTTTTTTGTAAAACTAGATAATGTGTTGTGAAGAACACCTGTGGGGTCTGGGGGTCTTGGAAAGCAAGAAAGCAAGCAAAAAGGTAGAGGAGGAGAAAGGAAGAAAGAAAGAAAAGAAGGAAGGAAGTGAGGAAGGGAGGAAGAGAAGAAGGAAGGAAGGAAAGAAGGAAGGAAGGAAGGAAAGAAGGAAGGGAAGTAGAGAGAAAAGAAAGAAAGAAAGAAGTTTAAGGATTAAGGAAGTGAGAGAAGGAAAGAAGGAATAAAAGAAAGTAGGGGCAAAGAATAGTTTGTAAAAAGGCTATAGGGAGGTTATAAATAAAAGATGCGAAGAGGAGAAAGGAAGAGAAAAGAAGGAAGAGAAAAGAGAAGAGTGAGGTGAAAAGAGGCCAGAGAGACCAGTGTGCTACTTGAGGACATGCTTCTAGGCTGAGGTCCTGTTGCTCCCCACGCACAGGCATCCTCCCCCCCGCCAGGCATCTGCCCCACGATGACTTCCCCTGAGAAGAAACTTCTGTAATGTTGGGTTGATCAGGATGCTGGCTGGTGTCCAGCCTGTGCTCAGTTGCCGAGGGATGCCTGAACTGCTCCCTCGCCAGTGCCCTCCCAGAGAAACAGGCTGTTGGGGAACAAGGTGAGGTTGATGGCCTACTGACCTCCTGTGCTGCCTGAGGGCTTGTCTGTGCATTTGAACTTCTCAGCAAAAGTGGAGAGAACAGGAGTGGGCAGGCCCAGACTTCTGATTGCTTGTAAACCCTACTTTATTTTTTCTCCTTGAACAAGTAATTCAACCATTCAGAGCCTCCTCAGTCTTCTTACCTGTTCAGTGGGCGTACATACTTGTAGAACGCTCTAGAATTGGAGATGTGTGCTGACTGCTTCTTGCTGTGCTGTCTGTCTGCCACTCACTGCATACGCAGCGGAAATTGGTTCTCAAGCCCTTGGAGCATCTGATTCCATGTCTTTCTTCTTATTTCCACCAAAGCATATGGCTTACTAGAAAACAATTATTTATTTTAAAAAGCAAAAGAAGATGTTATGTGGCCAATATATTTAGGAGGAAATGACAGTAATCAGTGAGCCAGGAGGCCCCATACGGTTTATTCATTCACTAAGAGGTCGATGGTACCTCAGTATCATGCGTTTTCTACCAACCAATCAACTGGTTACTTAGCAACAGCGATAGACTTACCTGCAGTTCTTTCACCTGCAGTTTTGCATGCCACTCCCTCCGGTAGCATTGGTACCTCAGGCATTTTCCACCACAGCCTTCTCACAATGCTTTTCCCATCAAGTTTCACTCCAATAATTTGTTTTCTTCATGCACAGTTTTTACTCTCTTCGGCACAATTTTGGTTTCCTCTCCTGAAAGTTTGAAAATTATTTTTGTGTTCTTCCATTTCCTGCCTTTTCTTACCATTTTTTTTCTAAAGAGATTCAGCTGTTCATACCATCTGGTCAAATTCTCAGGAATTAGCAAAGTGTTCTTAGTGATAAGAAATTTCTTCTTTCCATGCTCAGGTATGCAGGCGGGGGGGGGGGGTAAGATTCAGAGGTCAGACTTTCACGCTTCATCTTGTTGTGTGAAGCTTGTTGGTGGCATCGCACAACCACACATCTTGTTGGTGGTGTTGCACAACCACACACACACGCCACACACAGAATATACAACACAAAGGAGAGAGGAACTCAGACTGCTGATGCTACCTCTGCCACCATTTACCATGTGGCTTTAGGACCCTCACATAGTCCTATAAAGCAGGTCATATTGTTCCAATTTTATAGATGAGACTCCTGAGGCACAGAGTCATTAGTATTTCTATTACATGGGCCAGAAAGTATTCAAATTTAGCCTTTTTTTGTCTCCAAACCAAGAGCTCAAAGTTTATATTTCAAAGAAGGACTTTTTATGTATCTGGGTCTTTAACTTGGTCTGAATCCCTTAGAATAACCATGCTGCCACTCCCTTTGGTATCTACCTAGCTCTTCAAAAAGAGAAATCTCAGAGGGAAGGCAGGATGGGTGGGAAGAAATTAACAAAATAATTCATATGTACATATGCATAACCGATGGACAGAGACAATAGTGTGGAGAAGGTTTGAGGTGTGGGGTGTGGGCTAGAAGGGGTCAATGGGGAAAAAAGGGGGACATCTGTCATACTTTCAACAATAAAAATACATTAAAAATACATTAAAATACATTAAAAAAGGAAATCTGGCAAATCTATTTCATTCATGGACTTCACTCTTAGGTACTCATCCCACTGCTCATATATTTTATTCAATCAAATTTATCCAGGGGCCACCTTGTGCCAGACATAGTTTAGACACTCGGAATAAAGGTAAGATTATGATCACATAATCTGACCTTTGGTTTTGGAGATACCACTTTGGCTTCTGTGGGGAGAACAATTTGCAAGGTAAGGTTGCTCCTAGTTGTTGCAATAGAACAGGCTGGAGATGAGAGCAGCTCGATCTGGTGGTAGCACAGAACTCTCACGATTTGGAAGGCTTAGAATGTATTTCCAACAGACAACGCATTCTGAAGGCAGGTTGTGGTGGATGGCTGGTCCTCCTCCTACCAATCTCAGTGGGTAAGTTAAAAAAGTTAAACAGAATAAATAACCAGAAGATGGCCTACAGGAGGAGAAATGTGAAAGGGATTTGCAAAGGAGAATGAGATGACAGACTCAGGGGGTATGGGGTGGGGGGCGAGAGGAGACCAGGAGAGAACTGTTCGTAAAGGACGGGGAGAGGAGAGAATGGTGAACAGTGTCAGGTGATGCTGGTGAAGTGATACAGAAGTCAGAGTTGAAAAGAGGAAGCTCAGTGGGGTAGAAAGGATAAAGATTAAATTGTTGTGCCTCTTGATTAAATGTGCGGTCAAGAAAGGGAGTGAGAAAATAAAGTCACACAAGAGAAAGGAGAGAAGCCTGGCTATGAGGAGGAAGGACGTAATGTAGGGTCACAAGAGGAAAATGCAAAGCCAGGGTCTCCACACGGCACCTGGAGACCCAGTGAGATGTCAGAGCCCAGTTCCCAAGGAAGTGGCAGAAGCAGCCACAGCAGGAGGGTTACCTTTGACCCCCAGAGAAACACGTACCCTCTGAGACAGTTTGGCCCTTTTCTCTCAGAAGCCTTCTTCTTTCTTTGAGTTCTTAGATCCTCTTCCTCTCCCTCCCCACAACCTCTTTCTTCATCAAACTCCTGTTGGAACTGATTGCTCAGAGCCAGGTGTTACCGAGGAAGCGCACAGATGAAATGCATTTGCACTCAAGTGTTGGGGAGGAAAAGCCTTCACACATTTCTTGGGGTGTATCTATTTTTTAGAAAGGAGCATAAGTAAACCCACATGACATTCTAATAAGTTAGGAGCTCTTCAGACAAAAGAAAAGGCTCTATGATAAGTCTGGGATTGGTAGGCTGAATAGGTGTGATTTATGAGCAGAGAGCATGTAGGTATCTGGCTTAAAACCACTCCCAGGGACATTCACCATTCACTTTGCTCAACCAGTTCTGCACTTGGGCCTGCTCTCCTAAAATGTGCTTCCTGAGTGTCCTCTATTATAAAATGTGAGTGTCTCTAGCCCAGGAAGAATCCCACTCAATATGTATTCTATCAAAACCATATATATATATATATATATATATATATATATATATATATATATATATATATATATATAGTATTCTTGGGGGGGTGGAGTGTGTATATATAGCATTCTTGGGGGGTGGAATATATATATTGCATTCTTGGGGGTGGTGGAGGATCCAAAAGCAATGCTGGGAGGCTGAACAAGAAAAACAGGAGGATTCAATTAGAAAGAATCCTCCCCTGGGACCACCCTGCCTCATTCCTGCATGAGATTCCATCTTTGAAATGTCTTCTCCACAGAACTCCCACCTCCCCCCGCCCCCGTGAAATTTCGCAGCTGTGATACAAAGGGACTTTGAAGGCTGAAAGACAAGAGGGATTTTTCCTTCCTCCGTGGCCATACTTAACAGCCAGTTCCCAAATGGTAGTATAAACATTTAAACTTTAAAAACTTGACTTGACATTCCTACATCCTTCCCATTGTGGCTATGTTTTTGTCTTCTTTTCACTACACAAATGATTTCTTGGGGCGTATGTGGGCCTGAAATGGGTTCGCAAGCCTCTGGGTTCAGAAATAGCTATGTTTGTTTGTGAAGTTTCTCTTGGTGAGCCCAAAGAGTGGACATTCCAAGATCGGTACATGGGGTACAGGAGGTGAAAGTGCAAATATTATTTTTAGGAAAAGGGCCAAATGGGATGGGATGGTGACATAGTGGTTACTACCTTCAGACCTTTCTTTGAATCCCAGCTGTACCACAGGCTACCTGAGTAACTTGGAGCAAGTCATGTAATCATTCTGACTTAGTGTTCACTTCTGTAAAATGAGTGTTACATTGGAAATCACACACACAGACACACACACACACACAGACGTGTGTATGCATACCATTACATGTTTAAGACAATCACTGGCAAATGGTAATAGAAGGGTCTCTATTTCGTTAGTGCTTGGGTTCATTGTGGTTGATGAGTATAAGTCCATAACTCATGGACTTGACTATTCTTCTAGCCAGTGCTGATGCTCTAAGTGAATAGTCTGTCCTAGTAAGGCACTCAGAGTTGGGGCACAGAGCTAGGTGAAGGAGCTCAAGGTGCCCAAGATACTCCATTTGTCTAAATCTGAGCTTTGATGGTGCCATTATCCTGATGAAGAGCCTTCCCTTGCTCCTGCTCACTTTAGAATCAAATCCCAGAACCCACATGACAGTCAGGAAGGGTTCTTACTCAGTTCTAGCTTGGTGTCATCGCACATCCTCTCAATATCCTGTTACTTGCATTTCCTGACATTCTCCAGGTTCCCTCTCTAGCCTGACATTGCACATTTCGTTCCCTCTACCCACCTGCTCCCAGAACAGAAATTTACCCTTTGAAATTGGGCTCTGTGGTTTGTGCTGCAGTGAGGCCAACCTTGATGGGTCAAGAGCCCTTTCAAGTGCAAACTTCTTACTGCCCTTGACCCCATATTGATGCCTGTTTTAGGGTGTTGAGCTTTCTAGACCGTAGACCTTCAGCACAGGGAGGTCAGTGTCTTGACCCTAGTACTTAGCCTGGAAAATATTTGTTGAATACATAGATGATTGAATCACTTGGTTTCTGCCCATAGCATAACATTTCTCACAGGGTGGTTCTCAGACCACCTAGACATCCTTGGGGAGCCTGTGAAAACTGGTAGGTTCTGAGCTTCACCCTGGACCTACAGTATCTCTTGAGTGAGATTCTGATGTCCCCATTAATAACAAACTTCCCAGGTAATGCTAGTCAAGCTGGTGTTGAGAATCACTAGCCAACAGACTTGGGGAAAGGCTGCTGGAAGCCAAGACCAGCAAGTTTTGAGAGACTGTTGGATGAGTCAGGGAGTGGGCAGTCAGAACCACTTGACTATAGAACTCCCTAACTCATAGTTACACTAGAGTAATAGATAGTTGTAATAATGACACCACATCATCAAGAAGAGTTTATAGCCAGTAACCTCTTCTAAAAAGGAATCATAGTGTATAAATCATTTTTAAGGAGATTTCCATCCAAAGTAGAAAAGCTGAAGAGCAAAGAAATGAATTCTTTGGGATATTGACTTGTACAAAAAAATTTATGGCTGAACTTTGTAGGGAATATGTAATATACATATGGGCAAAAGTAGGTTAAATTATCAGCCATCATTACTAAAAGATAAATTGTCAGTAGGGTACAAAATCATAATAAGAAGGCAAATAATACAAATAAATCATATAATAATAAATAAATAAAATTAAATAACACAAGAATAAACTCTGTTTCATGCACTCACAACTGTAAACCTACTTTTGCCAGCCATCTAATCTAGTAAAAGAGTAATATGCAAATTGACCATCACTCTGAGACACCCACAAGCCATGCCCATAAGCCACACTCACCAACCAATCAGGAGCAAATATGCAAGTTAACTCAACTAAGATGGTGGCAGCCACAGAGCTGGAGTTGCCCCGGGCAATGGAGGAAGCCAGGGTCTTGCAGGCCCTGAGCTCTACTCAAGGCTACAAAGTTTCAATTATAGAAGATAAACAAACCCCAGATACCTGCAGGGCTGGGACCTTGGGTTGCCAGGGGCAACCCAGGCTTCAAGTGGGGGACCAAGGCAAAAAGTTTCAATTATAGAAGTTAAATAAATCCCAGATACCTGCTTCCAGTCAGGCACCCCAGTAGGAACCCAAACCCTGAAGGGGCTGTGGGCAGCCTGAAATGGCCATCAGCCCCTCACCCAGGCTGGCCAGGCACTCCAGCAGGTGGACATCACCCAAGGGGTCCCAGACTGCAAGAGGGCACAGGCTAGGCTGAGGGACCCTCCCCCCCTGAGTGCACAAATTTTTGTGCACCGGGCCTTTAGTGTACAATATAGATACAAAGTTCATTTCAGACCGTTCATCTTTGCCTTTGCCACTCTCACCAACTGACCTCACCAACTGAGCCAAACAGAGGAGAAGTTCAGGAGAATTAAACCACCCAGTGTGTTTCACTTCCAGCAGACAGTGTTACAGAATGGAACCATAAAGTTTTGGAGACTGGGGGACCTGAGTTCAAATTTCTCCCTCAACCCTTACTCACCTCGGGTCCCTGAGTACCTGTTTCTTTCCCTCTAAAATGGTAGGCCACATCTTCATTCTACGCTTGGTATGATACATATTTTTAAATTCCAAGCACTTTACATATGTTGTTAGTTAAAAACACACAGAGAACAGTTGTTATTCCCTAGATAAGCAAATGGAGACTTGAATGATGTAAAGAGTTTCCCATAGTTGCTTAGATAGCAAGTGTTGAAGGTCAGCTTTGATTTTGAGTTTGTGATAAACGATGTCACACTTCCCAGGGCTTGGAGGGATCTCAGGGAATTTAAATTCTCCCTCTTCCATTGCTAAGAGGATTCTAAAGAACAAGGCAAAACTTGTGGAGCATCTCAGATCTCTTTCATATCGTGCTTTTGGGCTTCATCACAGAAGCAGCCAGCATCTCTCCCAGTTTCTCCCCATCTGGAAGTATTAAAGGAGTCTGTCTCAGGGCCCAGGTGACTGACACTGTAGGAAGGGCCAGCTGCTGAAAGACTGACCCCAAAGGTGGCCAGGATCAAAGTGGATGTGGGCTTTGTAGATCAAAGGCGTTGCCTCCCCCATGGAGTGACCCCTGAGAAGCCAAGTCAGGGCAGCCACGAGTCCAGGCTGCTGGAACATTGTGCTCCCATCGTTCCCATCCTAATTAGGCAGCCAAGTGCATTAGCAAAGGCTCTGGGTGGTCTGAGTGGGACTCCCCAGTTGCTAACCAGGGCTGAGGGAGGTCTCTAGGCATGCAGAATGGTGGTCAGGCCCAGCCAGGGAGACAAGCTCCCACCACTCAGGCGGGGCAGTCGGTTCCCAGCCCTGGATCACCAGGGTTGTGGAGGCTTTGATTGTTTAACACAGGAGCCTGAGTTAAAGGAGCTGGTGGTTTCAGAGGAAGGGCTTAAAGACAGGGTGCCCAGAGCCCCCAAACAATTTTAATTCCCAGCATTGGTTTGCTGGCCTTAATAGAGGATGTGCCTTTGCAGGTCTGCACTGTTAGAACCATTGGGTAAGGATCACACAGGGATGCAGAGAAAACTGATCGAGTGAGGCCCATGTCACTCAGATCCCCATGCGGGTGGGCATGATCATCCCCATCTTACAGAAAGTAACACTGAGGCTCAGAAGGAGGAAAGGACTTTCACCAGAACACATCACCCAGGTGTGGAGGCACGAGGGCTTAGATCGGTCCTTTGAATTCCAAATGCACAGCAATGAACTGGTGCCACAAGAGTGTATGCCAACCCACCCTCCCCACCCCCCTCAGTGACACCATCAGCATTTATTATTCTACGGGGTGGGTGAGGGGTGAAGTCCTGCTGCTTTGAACCCAGCTCTGCTGGTGGGGGCTGAGCTCCTTCCGGGTCTTTGTTCAGCGGTTGGTTGGCTGGGGCAGGCCGGTGTTGAATCATCTCGGGGAGGAGATCACCCCTGCACCAGGCGCCCCGGCCTCCAGCATGCCAGCCAGGGCTTGTTCTCTGGGAATGGCTGGGGTCTGTGGACAAGATCAAAGTGCACAGGCCTGGGTGCCTGTCATGCTGTCCCACCCACCTCACCCTATTGGCCAACACAAGGCAGGACAGTGTTGTATTGGTGTGGGGTCTGTCTGGGGGGACATTGGAGCACAGGAATATAGATTCCATCCATGGGTGGGAGAAGCTCAAAGGTCACACTTGCAAAGATGAGGTGTGGTTGGGCTATAGAGAGGACATTAATGGGGTGAGACTTAATGCAATGATTTTACCCAAAGCCCATAATCTCTCTGGTACACCAGAGTGCCACTCCGGGGGATGATGGCAGAGCTTTGCATATTTATGTTGGGTAAGGAAGCTAGAACTCCAGTGTTGCCTCTCTCTGGTTCAAGTGGCACATATGCTGAGTTGAACGATGCTTCAGAGATGAACATCACATGCATTCTTGCTATAACTGATACCTGGCGAGCAATGGAAGGAAATGAGGTGTGCCATGCTCTATGCCACTGTGTTTTAGGGTTTGTGACGGAGATTTTTAAGCTCAAAGAAGCATGGCCCTGGAACCTAAGTGACTTGAAGATAAATGCCAGGTCTTCTGTTTGGTTTTGGAATGTTACCCATCTGGCCTTGTCTTCGCCTCAGCCCTGTCTCCTCATAAGTCCACCCTCGTCCCTGCTTCCTTTCTCAGTCATAAGTGACTTGTTTCCCCCCAATCTTGCCTCACTCTCACTGCCTCCACCTTCCAGCATGCGCTGCTCCTTCGGGCTGGGGCGTCCTTCCTGCTTCCCTACTGGGGTAACTCCTACTCGTCCTTCAACTCCAGGAGACCCTTTCCTGCATGTGCACACCTGGGCTAGCACGCCACACTGGCTGTGTTTTCTTGCTCAACCTCCTCTCCCTAAGGGTGAGTTCCCCGGGGGCAGCTTCCAGTGCCCAGTGCAGTCAAAGGAAGGGCAAAATACTTACTTTTCAAGTAAATGGATACATGAATGAACCATCCACCTGCTTTGCATGTTGTTTATCCTTTAAAGAAATGACTTCTATAAATAAATACTGTTAAATTTCATCGGGTCTCATGCAATTGTTGCCATTGCAATTATACTTCCTTTAATTGTTCCTGCAAGTCATGTGTTAATGCCCCTCCCTCCTTTTTTTCAGCAGTCACGCGTGTTGGATGGGTAGAAAGCTGAGCAGGTGGGATAGAAACACCTCATTTGAGGAAACCAAGCCCTAAGCCATGCAGTCCTGGACTTCTGGCTCTGTCTGAGCTCAATAGGAGAACTGTGAGCTGCTTCTAGAGTTCCTTCCAACCCAGCCCCATCCTGTTGTCCAACTCCTAGTCTCTCTGAACATGGGGCTATTGGCCTTCCACTCCGGACACAGACAGCGCCCAAACAGGGTGTGCAGTTTAAAGAATGAGGGTGTGTGTGCAGGCATTTCAAAAATAGTTCCATCTTGAAGGGCTTACTGATGAAGCAGGGTGGAGGGAGGCATGTCACAAAGGAGGGTAAACCAAATGAACAAGTCCTGAACCCTAAAATAATTCATGTAGATTTATATGTGGGTTCATGCACACATATGATTGTCTAAGTATGGTATATATGCATGCATGGGCACATTTTTTCTTTCACATAAATGTATATTTAAATGAACAAAATAGATCCAGAGACATAGAAGCATGGAACATACTGTTGAATCTCAAGGGAAGGTAGGGGAGGGAGTCGGGAGGGGGGCGGGAAGAGATCAACCAAAGGACTTGTATGTATATATGCAAAACCCATGGACACAGACAATGGGGTAGTGAGGGGCTGGGTTAGGGGGTGGAGGTAGGCTTAAGGGGTCAATGGGAGAAAAAAGGGGATATATGTAATACTTTCAACAATCAAGATAAAAAATAAATGTATCCATTTATCTCTCTGCTTTGTCTATGTATGCATATGTGCGCATCTTTGTATAGACACATGTATCTGAACATGTGCATAAATGTATACCTACGTACACATTTGACATACATGTTACATATATATCATCATGAAGCATGCACAGCTTTTATGGCTTTCTATATAGAGGTATAGCAAGGCTCATTCATATGCATGCATATATATGAATATATCATGCATAATTGTATACTAACATATGCAGTTGCTTGTGGGCATAGATTTGCAAGATATAGCTAGCTCTGATTATTCAAATGAGTAAGTATGCCTAAATGTTTTTGTGCATTTGCAGATATATAGACACATATCAAGACATAACTGTGTTTGATAGTTTCTTTGTATTTCCAAGAGTGTCTGGCAAAGTACTTCGCATATAGCAGGCACTCATGAATGCCTCGTATTGCATCTTTTAAAATTGACTGCATTTGTGAAGGAACACATACTCCTGACATCTCAGGGGAACCCTGGAGACCTAGCCCCCTTCCTGCTCCTTGGCCTGCTCACTTCCTTCTCTTGGACTCTGCTTCTTCCTCTTTAGCATGAGGATGTTTTATGAACCGGCTCCAGATTCTTTGTGAGTGACTCCAGGCCTTGCCTTTTTAGTTTTGGCAGCCCTTCACTGGACACCCAGGCTCAGTCTGGCAACAGCTTTCGAAAGAGAGGTGTGTGGACAGGGAGGGAAGAAATCGAAGCGCAATGTCTTTTGCAGATTCCGATGTGAGCTCTGTGATTTCCTGGACAGCCCCCAGGAGAGAGAGAGATGTGTGCACCGAAGTTCACGAGGTTTATGAGGAAGAGGGGTCTTAACAGGATCAGCCACAGACATTCACTCACCTGCTGTCCTTGCCAAACTCTGCGCTGAGGGAGGGAGGCAGGTCCCAGACAGAGGCAGGAGAAGGGATTCCGGTCCTGCATGGTCCCTTTCTTATTCTTTCCTTCAGGAAGCCACCTGGCTTTTCCTCGGATGTGAGGAAAAGATGCTGCTGCTGCTACACTTGCCCACAGAGACTGGTTACAAGATCAGATGAGATCGTGCATACATTTTGTAAAATGCAAAGTGATGTGGTTGAGAGATCATGATACTTGGCACCTGCTGTTTTGGTTTAGAAGATGAAGGGGAGCAAGGCAAACACTTTCGAGCAGGGTTTAGAACAACGATCAATGAGTGAAGCGTTGAATGAGTAAGTAAGCAGTCATCTAATCTGCTGGATGGTCTACGTATTAAAGAAAGACATTAGAGATCTCGACTCCCCTAGACACGCGTATTTCCATCAGATATGTGAAGTTGGAGGTAAGGACAGCGAGAGAACTGAGGCGTAGACAATGACAGAGTGGTTTGAGTCTATTGTTTTCTGTCGGAGGCAAACCAGGTGATTCATCCTGCAGGGTGGGGGAGGACTCTTGGGAAAGGGATCTGAGAGGATGTCAGGGTCAGAGAGAGGATGTAGCAGTTGAACCACGGTTCACACAGCACTGGGAACAACTCCAAAGGCACAGGCATTCCAAAAGAAAAGAATTTACTTCTATCTCTTTAGGATTCCATTCCATTGTGTGAGCAATGTTTGGAGAAAGGACAGCAAAGAGATGAAAACAGAAAGACCATGCTGTCCCAAGTTCATGGCCAGGCACAGCTGGAACACAACGGACTGGGCACTCGATACAGAGCCAGAGAGCCTGGGGTGCTGAGCCTGCGCTCTGACATTTATGAGCTGTGGGAAAATCACGGGGCAGAGTCCACGCTTCCCTTCTCATCTGCAAAAGATGGTCAGTGATATCCAACTTAAAAATGGTCACAGGAATTAAAGGAGGTAATCGTCATGAAAATGTCTCGCACTGTGTCAGCCACGTGTGAATGATTCCGAATGTGCTTACAGAGATGACCAAGGAGAGCTCTGGTCTTCCTAAATATTTTCCAGGAAGATCATCATGCTGGGAACCACAGGACAGCAAGAAAGATCTGACCTTTTGTGTCCCACTGATCGTAGAGTCCAACAGCCCTTGGTGAGCCCCTAATATGAAACAAATGTAGACTGGAAATACATTTTCTAAGCAAACACTCTTCTTGAGGGAGAGTAGAGTGATTCTTTAAATCCCTTTCTACCAGCATTCAGCACAGAACTCCTGGGTGGCGGTGATGGGCCAGTCACTGTACTAGTCTCAGACAGACAAAGACGAAAAAGACAGTGGCCCCATTCTCTGGGAAATGGTGGTCTGGTGAGTCATAAAAATATTAAGTGGGTATTTTTTTATGTTTGGGAGGGGACTGTCCTGATTCAATCATGTATTCATATTAAAGTGCCAATTGTTGAGTTCCTTCTCCCTCACTGGTACTTTCATATACACTGTCTCATGTAATTCCCACGGAAATGCAACCTATTGTCATGCATTCTATGTATTTAGATGACACATGGAAACTCAGAGATTACATAATGCTTTCAAGCTATTAAATTTGGGAGAAAAAAAGCCACTTAAAGCTAAAAATACATTTTATATGTAAAGGGCAATGGTGAATAATATTTGCACACAATCTACAAAAGTATTATTGGAATTCTTCAATTTATTTAAGGACGTAAATGTTGCTTAATTGCTTTTATTGGTAATCCTGGGGTAAAAAAGAAAGAGGAAGAAAACTATATTAAATTGAAGCTGGCGAATGAATGTAAACCTCAATAATATTTAATAACTATTATTTTATATTAACTTTCTTCCTCTGAAAATATCTATTCTGACTTGATACCATATTTAAATTGATTCCATACTCATAACCTCTCTTCATAAACCATAAATTCCTCACTTATGACATCTTTATTTTGATTCTTATTTCAAGCACATTTTCAAAATCACAGATGTTCTGGTTTTTAAGAACTTTTATCATGAGAATCATTTCATTATTGTCTTTGTGCCCAGTGACTTTGCTGGTGATAGAGAAATTTTGGATCATACAACTTCCCTTTAAAATTCCTGTAGAATTTCACACACACACACACACACACACACACACACACACACACACACACATCTTCCCCTCTCTGGTGAGCTGATAGTTTGTGGCTTTTCTATGGGTCAGCTGAGTTCTGCTGGCTCAGGCTTGTCCCTGCTCTGGGCTGGACCCTGTGCCCCATGCATCTCCACTCTGAGGCCCAGGCTAAAGAAGCCTTGATACCTGCAAATGCATTTTCTGGTAAAAGAATTCAGAAGCTCAAAAGAGTCACTTAAAACAGTAATCGCCAACCTTTCGGACCTCCGGACCACCAGGGGTCCATGGACCACTGGTTGGTGACCGCTGATTTAAAACACATGATGCCTCTTCAGACCCCGCTGGGGAAAGCACTCATGCTCCACTGGCCAAAGCAAGTCCTGTGGCCAATCTCAAAGTCCATGGAATGGAGAAATATCCTCAGACTACAGGGGTGGGGCTGGAAGCAGTGCACTTTAGGTCTTCCTTTATTTAAACAAATACATTTTTATATCATTAGACTGCTTTTAAAAAAAATTTTATCTGTGAGTACTTTTCGATTTTGACTAACAAGGTATAGATCTCCAGTGACTATCCTTGATTTATTTTATTTATTTAACTTTCCATTTTTTCTCTCTGCTATTTCCAAGACGGATTCAAGTACAAAATAAATAATAAAACAATTAAGACTTGTAAATATTGATAAGTGGAAGGCAAATTTATCATTATTTTTAGATAGATTGTCCATTTTAGAAATTCAAGAAGGTCAACTAAACTTTTTTTATGAAGCTTTGGTGATTGTAAGTTTGTTGTTTCAAAATATTTACAAATTAGTAACTTTGATGTATAGCAATAATAATTTAATAGTTGCATAGTAAATCTGATAAAAAATTACCACTGTCACAATATTAAAAATATGACAAAACTAGTTATTAGCTTAAAAACAAAAACTTACAGCCTATATGAACATGATAAAACCCTTTATTTAGACTGATGTAAACAAGATTTTAATACATGGTACTTGAATAGAGAATCTCAGCATTATAAAGGTGCTAGTTACTGCTAAAGTAATCTATATATTCAACTTAATGGAAATAAGAATGTTAATGAAATGGGATGCTTTTCAATTCTCTCATAGGAGAATAAGCCTATGACAATGCTTAACAGAGTTTTGGAAATGTAAGAATAATGAGGAAAGACTTGCCCCAGTAAATATTTAAACCTAATATAATGCCATTGTAATGAACAGACCATGGTGTTGACACAAGAGTTCATCCACAACTCAATAAATAAAAAAGAATCCAGAAATCTGTGCATGTATGTGATGGGGTTGAGTGCACCATAATCGTGGTTCTAATTAGGACAACTAACTAGCCTTAGGGAGGGAGTGGAGGAGGAATAGACCTCTTAGGACAACTAACTGGAGGGAGTGGAGGAGAACTAGACCTTTGTTTTTAACTCTCTGATAATATACACTAGTAGCCCTGAGCATGAATCTGTGCGCAGGAAGCTTGCTGCCACTTACCTCAGCTGGCCAATCTGCCCACTGCCACTGGGAGCTCTCAGCTGCTTGTAACTCACTGCTCTACCCTCCTATAGCTTTCCGCCACTCGTAGATTGGTTGTGATGTTACAGTGTCCTAGCTAATTTGCATATTCCTCTATTATTATATTAGATAATAATTAATTTTATTTAAAAAAGTCTACAAACACACACGAGAAGAAATATTGGTGAATATTTAGAATCAGAGTTTGGAAGAAATTTCTAAATTGCACCTCAAACCCTTCAAGTATCAAAGCAAGTTTGATAGATTTGAGCATATTCAAATGTCACAGCTCTGAAAACCAAAACCACCATAATTGAGGTTAAAGTAAAAGAAGTTTGGAAAAAAATAGTTGCAATGTGTCTGACATCATGGGCAAAAGCTTTTATAAAGTGTAGGCTTGGTGATCAAATTAAATGAGATGATATATGTAATGCGTCTGAGATAGAGGATTCTCAATAAATGGTACTGATCTCCGTGCTGATGATGGTGCTGGTGCTGCTGGGGGTGGTGCTGGTGGAGGTGGTGGCGCTGGTGGAGGTGGTGGTGTTGGTGGAGGTGGTGGCGCTGGTGGAGGTGGTGGGAGCAAAATGTTCCCTGAGGGCCTTTGGTGAGCAGGGTGCTCTCTGAGCCTCCAAGCAGCACTCACATGCCTGAAGGAGGCCACGCTCTCAGAGAGGAAATTGCTCAGCCCAGAAACAGTTCTTCAGTGGGTCACACCGCAGGAGCACTGCTCTGGCGAGCTGAACAAAGGGGCCATTATTCTCATCCACAGACAACGCCAAGAAGGTGCTGGGTGGTCTAGAATACAGGAGACAGATAATGTAATGACTCCATTCATCAAAAAGTTAAGCATGCACACCAGCTGCCCGCCAGCTGGAAAATGAAGCTCCTCTGTTCCGAGGATAATTTACTTCTTCTGGGAGACTCAGCAATACCCTTCACCTTCAGGGACCAACGGAATTCCAAAAGTGTCTTGTGTCATTGTGCTGACCTAGCACTGAGATCCCAAAGGAGAGTGAAATAAATCAAACCAACCAAGAAAAAATGTCAGTTACCTCTCATGTTAGAAACACACACACAAAAAACTAACAAAGTATTTTTCTTTTGTAATTTTTCTCTATTATTATTATTGTTGTTGTTGTTGTTGTTGTTATTGTTGTTTACCTTATGGATACTTCATATTCTATAGCTGATCATGCTTATCTCTTGTCTGTGGCCATTTGGAAGTTTCCTGTCAAGTTTTGGTCCTCAGCTAATCATAGTATAAAAACTATGGTATGTGTTCCTGTATGTAGTATTTCTACAACCTTTACTGGTTTCTCCTCTAAACTTTAATGTGGTCCATGACCCGCAATTATTAACTTCATCTTTGTGTTTGGAGTTATTTTTGAGGTCGTCTCCTATCCTCTGCCTGATGCTTCATGAGTACACATCACAAACTGTAATGAGGTCATGATTTAAACACTCGATATGTGGTGAAACCTACAGGTGCTTCTATCAAACACACACAAAAAACTGAGATAGTTCTTATTATATATTTTCCATAAGTTAAACTTAGTTTCAGAGCTAGTTACCAAAGGCCACAAAGCTGAGATGCAAATCTGTTTGATTTAAATCCTGGTGCATAGGATCTTACTACATGTCATCTAGTATTGATCACCTAGCAAATCTTCCTCTGATGTTAACATCTCCAATTTATTAACTGTTTTCTAAATTCCAATCAATGTTACTAATGCCATAGAAAAATTATCTCATTCAATCTTCTTGACAACCTTCTAAGTGGGTTCCATTCTTAGTTACATATTCAGATGACAGCCCTGAGACTTAAAGATATTTAGTAATTTACCACATTCCTATAGATAGAAATGGATGGATTCAGGATTTGAACCAGGATCATTCAGAAATCAGATTCTATGTCCTGAACCATTACATCAAATGCCCTCTATTTCTGCCCAGATGCATAGGATTTTACCAATGGGCCATGCCCACTACCTCTGTACATGGTCAGATACCAGGTAAAATAGCAGCTGGTATTCCCAAGAGCTTATGAGCCAGCCAAGGTTAGTCTGTTGATTTAAAAAGAAAAGCTTTAACTTCTTCTAAAAGAGCACATGCCAACTCACACTGAAAAACACAAAAACAATTCAGGAATTGGGTGTTGTAGTCCCCAGGGTAAAATAAATTAAAAACAACAACAACAACAACAAAACTACAATAGCACAGGAAGAAGCGATGTCATGGAGATAATGCAGGTTTTTTGGCATGGTTTCTCCGAAGGCAGAAATTATCATGAGAGAGAAAGGAAGAGTGAAAGAGGCTGTCCATTCTTGGAAAAGACCAGAGGAAGCAAATGACCTACAGGGCCGGCAACTGAAAAGGATCCCTGGTTGAAATTGCAGAAGGAAACTCTGGACAGTAACTATTAGCTTATGTTAATGATGTTTACATTCAGTTCTTTTTCCAGGGGTATGTCCCTTCCTGCTCATTTTATCTTGCCTTCCTTGTTAATCTAGGAAGAAACACTGCCTACACCCATCCATGAAAATAGCCATTTTAATTGGGAGAAACTCAATCTCCAAGGAAGAAATCATCTGTTGTCGTTACATTTTCCTCGCACACACAAAGAAGATTTATCTGACTGCTATTTTGGCCACAGTGCAGCCAGTTTTATACCTAAACTCATACTAAATCATTAAAGTCTTATTATTTCCAGTCCCTTTCTGTAGGACATCTTCTCCAACTGCCAGCCCGCAGGAACGATGATGTCCCGGGCGCCATCTAGACTTTCCTCTCATGTCTATTGCTTCTACCTTGGAAGGCTTGTCACTGCCTTGTGAGCATGCCCTGTCTTTGCATCATTTCCATTCCTTATTGGATCCATTACACCTCCCAAACCCTGGTGCTGACCACAGGAATCACCTCGCTGAGTCTCATTGTGCTCATCCCAACAGCAAGCATTCAATGACACCAACACAACAGAGCTTGCCACCTTGCTGAGGAGAAGAGGCCACTGAGACCCAAAGGGTTCTCACCAAACGGGGAGGAGCTCTGAAGGAAACAGATTGCTCTTTGCTTGGGAAACATGCTAAGTCACGGGGTCTATTTTATTTGTATGTATTCAACCCAAAATGAGACAATCTTTTGCCATTTACATTAACCCTTTCCTAATAGCTGTGGAGCATCTATGAAACCAGTACAATGCATTTTTGCATGTGCATTTGAAAGAATGTTCCACAGATCATCTGCTTTCATTCATGGGCATGTGCACTACTTCATCATGATGTATTCTTTGTGGCAGCAGTTTAGAGATCTATTACCTGCAGATCACCGGAAGATTTCGAGTCCTGTCAGCTTTGGGCCAGTGAACACTCCCCAGGTGTGTGTCTGGCTGGGCTTTCCCAGAGTGACAGCTACCCATTTGCTAATTAAAGGACTCATTCTTCCCTCTTTTTATCAGTGACGGTTTCACGGCAGAAATGCAGGATGGGTCATCAGCTTAAACGATAACACAACTCGTCAAAGAGTCTATCAGCAGAGAGCAAGCTAATCTTTCTTGCTTTTTTTTTATTTAAAGGGATTTTTTAAGATTAAGAAATTCCAAAATATACAGGGTTTTCCCCAAAAATGTATACACACTTTAAATAATTATGAATGCCAATGGTTTAAAGCTAAAGAGAAAGACTCCTTGGAATTAATAATTATTCAAGTGTGTATGATTTTGGAAGGGCATTCTATATTTGATTTTTGCAAAAACAGTGGGTAAAAGGGTCCTGCACCAAATTCACATTGAAATTCATGTCATAAATAAAGGCACCAAATTTAGTCAAGCAATAAATTACTGCTGGCATGCTTCTGCGAACGTCTATAACTGATAGCCATAACTCTTGTTGGTCTATTCAGGAATGTTCTTCAGAAACATATGGAAATAGATGCTGTTTTAGTCATTGGGTGGCTTCTCAAGAAACAGAAATCATAGATATAAGACAGCCCCTTGAAGAGGACTCCCTGATAAGTGCTCAGTTCTGTGCACTTAAGTCACCAGCTTTCACTCTTTTAATTGAGCATTTATGAAGTCCATATTTTGTGATAGGCACTAGGCAATGTTTTAAAGGAAGTTATTCTTATGCCTACCCCACAGGACCTCTGGTAATGAAGAAATGTCCAGAGACCAGTCATCGCCCATCGAGAATATCTGAGATTTCAGCACCCGTGTTTGAGACACTCGGGGCACAATGCTCACTCTTAAAATCGACAGGTTAGGGACAGGTAGAGCACAGCTCGCTGCTCCCTGAGGATTCAGAAAGAAGGAGAGATCAGCTAGAGCCCATAGCCAAGCAAGGCATTGGCCATGTGGGTTTGGAGTTTAATATAAAAAGATTACAAATGTCAGTGTTCAAGGAACGTTATTTCTGTGTGGTGAGTTTACTCAGTATTCCTTGTTGGAAATTAAATGTGCAATAAAAAGGAAAAAAACCCAATAAAGTAGTTGTTTTCTTTAATAAGATAGCAACCTTTCAGTTTTAAGATAATTTTATCCAGGCATATTTGTGTTATGGAAATTTTTATTAGCACCAAATTTGAATAATTTATAGTCTATTATGTACTACTAGAGACCCAGTGCACAAAATCCATTTATAGGTAGGGTCCTTAGGCCTGGCCAGCAATCAAGGCTGATCAGGTTCCCACCTCCCCACCCTTGCTCCCTCAGGGCCCCACTGCCATTGCTGGTCACCTGCCACGTTCTGCACCACCCCCTGGTGGTCAGCACATGTCATAGTGAGCGAGCAAACTCCCAGTCTCTCAGTCAAACTCCTGAGGGGAGAATTTGCATATTAGTCTTTTGTTATATAGGATTACATGTACACTTAAAACTGGGGGGGGGAGGGGAATGAGGCGGGGAGGAATTATAGTTTCTGTACAAAATAGAAACTTAAAAATTTTTTAAAATCTGCTTCTTTGTCTTTAGTATTTTTTTCTAGGATTAAGTGTTTTGTTTTTTCTTAGGAGAAAATGGAATCATGTGCTGTTAGATCCAATTTTGGCACAGGAGGAAATTCTCCTTCCTTGTCCTCATTAAGTTATGCCTAAGAAGACATGCCTAACCATTGCTGAGACTTTCTACAGGATGAGAAGATGCTTTTGATGCTGATTGCAAGATATCTTTATTAGGGTGCTAATGTCCAAAACTCTCTTCTTTAAAAAAACAACAACGAGGTAACATTGTTCTATAACATTATGTAAGTATTAGGTGTAAACATTATAATTTGACATCTGTATGTGCTGTAACATGCTCACCACGAAGCATGTATTTGACCACCTTGACCCATTTTTCCTTCCCCTCCCCTCCCTTCTTCCCCTCTGGAAACCATCAATCTGTTGTCAGCGTCTATGGATTTGTTGTTTAATTTTGTTTGTTTGTTTGTTTTCTATCACATATGAGTGAAAACATTTTTGTCCTTTCCATATGACTTGCATTTAACATTAAGGTAATCTAATCTAATAAAAGAGTAATATGCAAATTAACCCTAACTCCGTGACACCTGTAAGCCATGCCCATAAGCCACACCACCAACCAATCAGGAGCAAATATGCAAATTAATTCAACTAAGATGGCAGCAGCCACAGAGCTGGAGCTGCCCCGGGTAATGGAGGAAGCCAGGGCCCTGTGGGCCCTGAGCTCTACTCGAGGCTACAAAGTTTCAATTATAGAAGATAAACAAACCCCAGATACCTGCCGGGCTGAGACCTTGGGTTGCCAGGGACAACCCAGGCTTCGAGTGGGGGACCAAGGCAACAAAGTTCCAATTATAGAAGTTAAATAAATCCCAGATACCTGCTTCCAGCCAGGCACCCCAGTAGGGACTCAAACCCTGAAGGGGCTGTGGGCAGCCTGAAATGACCATGACCCCTCACCCAGGCTGGTCAGGCATGCCAGCAGTGGACATCCCCCAAGGGATCCCAGACTGCGAGAGGGCACAGGCTGGGATGAGGAACCTCCCCCCCCCCCGAGTGCACACATTTTTGTGCACTGGGCCTCTAGTATATATATATATATTTAGATCCAATGTCTGCTATAATAATATGACCATGAATGCTGCTGTGCTGTGAGAAACACCGAGTGAGCAAAAAGAAAAGCATGCTCAATGAATAACAGTAAATCCTGATGTCAGACTATTTTTTGTTGTTGTTGTTAATCCTCACCTGAGGATATATTTCCATTGACTTTTAGAGAGAGTGGAAGAGGGAGGAGAGACAGAGAGAGAGAAACATCGATGTTAGAGAGACACATCAATCGGTTGCCTTCCGCACGTGTGTATCCTTGACTGAACCTGGGACCCCTTCAGTCTGAGGGCCGACACTCTATTCACTGAGCAAAACTCGATATGGTCTGAAATCATACTTTTAACAGCTCCATTTTATTTCATTCTCTTCTATCTTACCTATCCTATCCTAATTTTTTGAACCAGATAATGAATTCCTATGAGCACTCACCGTATCTACAGGTCCACATCACTGTGGTGCAGGCTGATGTTCCCAGCCCTCACCCCACTCCCACCCACTGCAGCCCGGGAAAGGAAGTCAGTGTGCAGAGAAGGACCGAGCTGGGTCCTGTGCTGGAACATCTCGATGGCATGGAAGGAGGAAAGGCAAAGACCACTCCACAGTCTCAGCCCCACCTGCATGGTGATGCCGCGTGGAGAAAAGGGCCTCACTGTCCGAGACATGTCTTTGACTCTAACAGGGGCTGGGAACACTCACTCAGGTCTGTCGTGGGATTGGATTTCAGGCACACCCAGCACAGAAGCTCACCTCGGTCACATTTACAGAACACAAGAGGCAGGACTTGGGAGTTTTGTGCACATGCGTTTGACATTCAATGTCTATCTGATGGTTTTCAAAACATGACAAAGCCATTGAGGGAAAGAGATAAAAAAGACTGATTCCCACGCGGAACTTCTTACCCGACTCTAGCCTGTATAAGAACACAGACTTTCTAACCCAGGCTGTGGGAGGCTAGGGGCACCTTCTGAGTCTGGTGGGCTCCCAAGAGTATATAAGACTGGACGGTGCACAAAAGACAAAGTTACTGACTTTGAGGCAAAACAGGGTTTCGTCTCAGTGTGAGGCTGGGAGGCCAGAGGGAATCCCGAGTCGGCGTGTGTCACAGAGCCGGGCCCACAGAGCTATCTCTGGAAGTATCAGTGAGGACGTGAGGACCAGCAGGATGAATCCTGGTCAGCATGAAAGCTTGGGAAAAGTCCCTTGTCGAGGATACACAAGGCAGAGAAAAGGAATCCATCAGTGCATCCCACAGGCCATCTGTCCGGGGCATGGTACCCACTCGTCAACAAACTCACGGAGCCTGAGCAGAGGTGGGATCAGAATCATCAGCAAGCTCAAGACTAGTTTTTTGTTGTTGTTGGTTTTTTTGTTTTTGCTATTGTCATTGTTCTTTGGGGGCAAATAAGTCTTACACTTCAAACCTCTCCTCTTCTCTCCGCCCCCTCAAGATAAAGGGAAATACGTATTCACATTCTATTTTTCTACTGCAGGAAAAAAACTAAAACACCAACAGAAGGCAAGTAAAATAAAATTGTGTAGTTTGTACATGGATGAGCAAAAGTAGGCTTATGGTTGTTCATGTGGGAAAGAATACAATAATTAACAAATGATACTACAAGAATAAGCTCTGGGTTTTGTGAACTCACAACCATAAACCTACCTTTGCCGTCCCCATATTAAGGAAGTCAGGACATCAGATCTTACCAAAAGCCTCTCCATTCCACAACCACTGAGCAAGTGGGGCTCGGCTGCTCATCTGCTCTGTGGACATGGAGCCTCCGAGGTCTCTCCCTCTTCTAGAGAAAATGAAACACAAACCATACGGCGACACATTCTTGTCGTCAGCGTGCTGGGCTTCTCTGTGCTCCATCAGGAACCCTGACTCTGTGTCTCTCCCTGGGGGATGTGTGCCCTTGAAGATGTGAAGCACACAGAGACTCATGCTCCCTGTGGATCGGTCACCTTAAAGGTTAGTGGAGCTCTCCAAGTGGAAAGCATGACCATACACATGACATATTATGAAGCCAAATCCCAACACCGCCCTCCCATCCGTCTCCCCACAGGGAAGTTTCAATAGTTCAGGACACTGGGACTCGTCCTGGGCCAGAGGGAAGACAAAGCAATGCTGTGCTCTCCTTCCGAAAATGTCCCCGAGATGGGTCAGCCTTTCTATTTAAGGGCAGTGCTCATCTGAAGACATCAAAAAATGTTTAAAAAAAAGCACACAGCATGCTCTGGGCTATCAGTTCAATCCTACACGTCTCTGAGAAGTCCTGTGGCTCTCAACACTCCACTTGTGGACGGAGCAGCCTCGGTGACTTCCCCAGGGAGTGACGTGGCATTTGTGGAAGGCTCCTTTTTAATATATATTATTGATTTCAGAGAGGAAGGGAGAGGGGGAGAGAGAGACAGAAACATCAGTGATGAGAGAGAATCATCAATCAACAGCCTCCTGCACATCTCATGCTGGGGATCAAGCCTACAACCTGGGCATGTGCCCTGCCTGGGAATCAAACCACAAGCCCCTGGTTCATAGGTCCATGCTCAATTACTGGGCCACGCCAGCCTGGCAAGGCAGAAACTCTATGGGTGATACTGATTTGTGGGGGTGGGGTGAGAGTAACATGGGCGGGACTTAATGCATCCTACTTTGACACACAATGGGTGGAGCTGAGCTGCCTGGGGAACACCCTAAACTTGTGTTTCAGTTTTACACAATGGTTTCCACGTGAAACCTGAAAAATGAACAAATGTCCACACCTTTATTTCTGTGCCTCAGATTTCCCCCTTTGCCCCCTCCACAGTGCCTGGTCTCCACGGGGTCAGGGATGGAAATACCTCAAGTCCACCCATGAGACGACAGAATGGCAGCTCTGAGCCAGACAAACTTGGTGATGAGCTCCAGTTTGGCTAGTTGTGAGCTGTGTAAGCTATGCTACATCTCACTCCTCCTCACTCTATTTCTCCGTCTGTGCAAAGTTGAAATAATAGGTAACTCATATATTGGCCGTGAAGACTGGGGACAGTGAACTAAATTACCTAGAACAGTGTTTGCTGAAATATAGGTCCTACTCAAACCTGCCTGTGAATATTAATACTGTTGTTACTACTATTATGATTTATTTTACTGAGTTCAATATTCTTTCATGAGACATGCCCTATCTGGGACCACAGGTAAATTTTGTCTGATTTCACACTTGGATTGTTGAGTACCACTTGCTCCTAAGTCAGCATCCCCATACCTGACGGTCAATCCCTTGTCCTAGACGTTTATGTCTTACCTGTGACAGAATTCACTAGAAAGTATCTTACTCAGGGCCCAGCCTAAAGGCCTCCCTCTGGGCTAATACCCTTTAGTGGGTACATTAGAAGCATTTATATGTGTATCTTCTCCACATAGTGAGCTCCTTGAGACAGGAAGCAGGTGTGACTCAGGTCTTGTGCTTCAGCCCTGATGCAGGTATGATCCACACTTGACATCCTCAGTTCTGTTGGTTGAATGCTTGGGGACACCATGCTTGTCCTGGCTGCTGTCACTTCCTCCATGGCTTTGGAGCTGGATTCAGCTTTCCTGCTCCCCCTCCTTCCTGCAGCTCATTGCAGGGCAGGGCGGCGTTCAGGAAGCTGCACCGCCTCTCTGTCCCAGCTTCCCTGCTGGCCCGGGTCCCACCATATGGTTTTCTTGCCAGTGGTCAGTTCACAATTCAGGCACGTATTGCTGATGGGAACACAATGCAACTTGACCTGAAATAGCCCACAGTGATGACTACAGTCATAATAAGTTACAGGTTAAAGAACTGGGGAAGGAAGGAAGGAAGGAAGGAAGAAATTGAGGAAGGAGGGTGGACAGGAAGGCCAGGAGGCAACAAGAAAGGAAGAAAATTTCACAGGAGATGCTTTTAAGTGGACCTATACAATGTATATGCATTTATTTATGCATAGTCCATGGACACAGGCACAGCGAGGTGAAGGCCTGTGGTGGTGGTGAGGGTGGTGTCAGGTAAAGAGGGGAAATCTACTTTGTGATGAGACCTGGGTCACACACTTGCACAAAAACCTCTGAGGGATATTGTTTTATTTCTGTTTTAATATTGAGAAAACTATGACTCAGATAAGATAAATGACTCCCCAAATCATATTGGATGTAGAAAGAGATGGTTTAACCATTGGAAGATGTTAAAATATCTTCCAGACTTCCAGAAAGTATCAGAGAAAGCTAATAAAAAAACAGCCTCCATCAGCCAGACCAAGAGTCATCCAAACCCTGTATTATTATTAAGTCCGCCACCATTTCAGCAGGTCAACATTCTCTCTAGGGAAGGCCTCTGGGACATTTTATAGGGGATGCTATGCAAGGTTATTTACAGAGCTAGTTATAAGCCCAGGTAAGAGTGCTCAGCAAAGGTGCTTTCCCAGGTAAGGCAGATTTTACACAACTCCGCCAAAGTTCTGTTATCTTTCATGCTTTTGATGTCTTAAGAATTCCCTGCCTCCAGGAGGGGCAAGCCAGCCTGCTCCCTGGGGACGTCACTGCAGGCCTTCCCTGTGCTCTGCGTGTATGGGCACAGTACTTACATTTTTAAATGACAGTGGAAACCCATAGCAACACACATTTTTCACATTTGGAAGTTTAAAAAAAAATGACTTTGCTCCTTCAGCAGCGAACAAAATGTTATGAAGTGAGTATAAATCAAGAATCCCTACTATCCTTTAATTACCGAACTCGCCAAGGGGCCCATGTTTTATGTATGTTGGTCATTATTTTTGAAACAACGATGAATCTCTTCTTTGTAAACAGAATGTGAAATCTAGCAGTTTCTTTGCTTCTAGACATGCTTGGGGCAGAGTGATAATTCATGGTCAGTAATTACTTTGTGAAAGAATGAGCCCCACAATTCAGGGGTTCTGGCTTCTATGTGGAATTACCCTTCTCTGACCAGTCTCACTAGTTCTTCTCAGATAATAATTCAGTGTAACTTTTTATTTGATCAAAAAATATTAGCCAGAAAAACACAGTAACTTCAGTTTATGTTATCTTGCAATCTTCTGTTCTCTGAATTTCTGTTCTCAGGTCACCATAGAATATGGAAAAGACAAGGTTTGTGTGCACAGATTGGCCAGTAAAAATTGGAATTTGGGACACTGGTATATCTAACATCTGGCTCTCTGAAAATATATCTAATTTTGCTGATATAAAGTATATGTAGCATATAACTTACAAATAATAAAATATTGAATACATTTTACTGTAGATTCCATACAGGCAATTGCTTCTCACAGAATGCTTCAGTTGAGTTTTGCCCAACTCTTGTATCCAGAGACAAAATATGGTTTCAATTGACAGGCATATATAGTTCCAACATGAATGTTAGTTGATATTTTAATTTATCTTAACAAGTAGGATCAAAGTGAAACAACAAAGAAGTATGTCTGAACTTGACTCATTTGTCAATGATGGAGCAACTTTGCTAAATTGGATAATTGTTTTCAAATGCTGGAAGGATATTTACTTATAATACAATGTTTATTCACTGTGTTTCAGCTATAGGTATGAAACTCATTTAAGTTTAACCTGCATTATGATTTTCTCCATAATTTTCTTAAGCCTAGATAATCAACAAATAAATCAAGACTTATAGTAGAATATTTGCCAAATTGGTGTAAATATGCACTGCTTGGCTGACTTTAATCTACAAATACCACATCACTCAATGCTGAGAAGGGAACAGGTTCTCAATAGCACAACATTATGTAATATTTCCAATGTTCAGTAGATGTAAATATCCCCAAGAGCATAGCTAATGATAACATGTAGTAAAATAATTAGGAAGTGGTGAGTTTTGAGTATTCTAACTTTTATTTTTAATATAATTTGATTGTAAATTTATAAATATTTGATAATAACTATGTTTAACAATCAGCTT
The DNA here is from genome assembly GCA_004026665.1 of Murina feae. NCBI lineage: Eukaryota > Metazoa > Chordata > Mammalia > Chiroptera > Vespertilionidae > Murina > Murina feae. Next base: position 39,516 of record PVJC01000648.1, on the reverse strand, counting down.
ACAAAATTCCTGAATACTTAACAATTGGCCTTTCAAAGACCTCATTTCCTAATGCCACTGCATTGAAGATTAGGATTTCAACAAATTAAATTTTCTTTTTTTTTTTTTTTTGGGTGGGGGAGCATAAAGATTCAGTTCATAGCACTCCCCTTATTAACAAACTAAAAAAGTATAATCCCTATCTTAATTGATATAGAAGAAGCATTTGACAAAATCCAACATTGGTTCCTGATAAAAACTTTCAGCAAACTAGGAATAGAAGAGGACTTTTTCAACCTGATAAAGGGCAACAACAACAACAAAAAACTATAGCTAGTATTATAGTTAATGGGCAAAGACTGAATCCCTTTCCCTAAGATTGAGAACAAGAAAAAGATGTTTGCTCCCACCAGTTTTATGCAAACATGTCAAACTCACACCCACTGGCCTTGAGTTTGACATGCTTGTACTAGAGGAATAAGAAAAAGAAAAAAGAAAAAAAAAGAAAAGAAGAATGAAACAAATATAAAACACAGCATCAAAATTGGAAAGAAGGAAGTAAAATTGTTTTTACATGTTGATAGGATCTATGGAGAAAATCCAATGAATTCTACATAAAAAACTACTAGAATTAATGAGTTTTAAAAAGTTACAGGATATAAGATAGATACACATAATCTATGGTATCTCTCTATATAAAAGGCTAATATGCAAAGTGTCCCCTTAGGAGTTTGACCTGGAGATTGGGAGTTCAATCACTCACTATGATGTGTGTTGACCACCAGGGGGCAGCATGGAATAAAGGAAGCGCCCCCCCCCACCCCCCACCCCCCTCCGGCAGCCAGAAGGCCCCAATTGGCCCTGATTGCTGGCCAGGCCTAAAGACCCTACCCATGCATGAATTTCATGCACTGGGCCTCTAGTTTGTATATATAAGCTATAAACCAAGCAAGTGTTCCTCTCCCATAGAAATGACCCTTATCTCTTGCCTCTGATTTTCTCTAGCATCAGTTGCTGCCACTTCTCATTGCTCACCTTCTGATGACTTCTTATAAATGACTTGTTATTATCCTTGGCAAGGGTATTGCCTGGGGATTTAGGAAACCAGGCTTGCCCTGTACCCTGAATGCACTTGAGGGGTTACCAGTGCATTGCCTGCTTCTATAAGGCATCTGGCTTCCTCTTCTATGCAGTCCAAGGGCAGATTTAGCTTATAAGAATGGTACTCAAGACACCTGAGTGCCTGCAGTGGAGCCAATGGCTTTGTGGTGACACAGTCCATGGTCCATGGTTCACCACTGGGCACCAGGCTAGAGGGAGCTCAGAGCTTGCTGAGATCACCACCATCAACAGAGACCATCCCAGACCTGAGCGTGTTAAGCCCTCTGGGCCTTGGCACAATTTGTAGCCCAGATTAATTAATTAACGTTCACAAAACACTTTGAAGATGGCAAAAGCTGTGGGATTGCAAAGCTCATGTATTAACGATGATAATTATATAAATTTCAGCTCCAAATTCAGCAATCAGAATTGGACAGGGAAGGGCAGGGTTAGAAAGGAAAAGTCCTGTGGAAGGTGTTAAGAGCCATTCTGTGCAGAGTGTGCTGGGGCATGATGGCTGTCCAGGAAGCAGATAGGCCTGTGTCCCTCCTATGTCACCTGCTAGAAATGGCCCAGAAGTGCAGAGTGCTACCTGCCTACCAGTTGGGTCATTTGATTTTCAGGGAATTATAGGCTGAACACTTGCTGTATGTGAAACCCTGTTTAAATCTAGCAGATTTAACGTCAAATCTATTGCTTCTTGCATCATGCCACAAGGCCTGGCAGAGAGGCGGGTTCTGACCAAAGTACTGAGGGTGACTTTGGAAAAGTAACATCACCAGTATGAGCCCCAGGATCCTCCTGCTTGAAGGAAGTAAAAATTTAATAATATCAGCCTTTTAGAGCTATGTCTATAAAATATGTATTAAGAAACTGATCTATCTTGGATGCTCCGAGGGCATTTTACCAAGACACTATGCCCACTGTACCAGTTTCTATCATAGAGGTGGATTTCAGTTGCCATTGCTGGTGATGCTTTGCTTTAGGACAACCTTCCCTTTTGCCCCCATCTCAGTGGTCCTCATCAGAGGAAGGAAAGAAGTGTCTGTTCCATGTTTTCTTCTGCTAGCTGCAGTTCTCAAGGCCCTCAACAGCTTATTGTCAATGCTGGTTAGTCAGTGGAATAGCTCATGTTTGGAAGAAAGTTGCTGTCCCTGAGTGCTGGGACTCAGGGTGGGACCTGCATTGTCTCAGCCTCTGGGTCTCAGGTAAGGGGCTTACAGGCACACATTTTAAAGACTTCCAGCTGGGTGTGTTCTTTGTACTGGAGAACATGGCAAGGATGCTCTTTATCAGGTTCATACACAGTGAGCCGAAGCTGTGGACGTGTGTTCCTCAAGCCCCTCTCCCTTGGGGCTCCCACTGGAGGCTCCTGGCTCTCACCTCACTGCCCAGCTCCACTGGAGAAGGCTGGGCATCCAGTGCCCTGCTGACATGGGAAGGGAAAGCTCTTTGAAGACGCAAAGGGCGTGAGTCACTTATAATAGCCGTGAGTCATCAGCCAGCTTCAGAGATCTGGTTCTCTTTACTACTCATTACCCCTTTAATAGACTGAGTGGGGCCGAGAGTTAATTTGCAAATTGCAGGACTCAGGAAGGTGAGCCTCTCCAGGCAGAGTAATTAATAAATTATTTTTTGAAGAGCGGTTGAGCCTATTCAGTTTTCCAAATTTATTATACATATGAAACAACTTTTTAATTCTTTCCACCCTCAGGGCTCAAGAGAGTTCATTCATCATCAGCTCTCCTCCCACCCTTCTCCCTCACCCTCTTCTGGGGGCTCGCAGTAACACGCCTCATTCTGCTAGGTTGCATGGTCGGAATGTGTCACTCAAAGAGGCCCTCAATAGGCACTTGCTTATTATAAGATGCTTCACATGTACCCTTACTCTGTGCCTTCAATCCTATAACCATTCACAGTAATTTCTCAGTCTCACTATTTCACTCGCCATAGTTCCATTCTCCTTGATCTGATGTTTACCTACCTCCTGGCTTCCTTGGCTGTACACACAGTGTGCTATGGGTTGAACTATGTGCACCCAAAATCCATTTGTTGAATTCCTGACACCCCAGCATCTCAGAACATGACTTTATTTGGAAACAGGGTTGCTGCAGATGTAAGTTCTTAACATAAAGTCATCTGGAGTGGGATGTTCTCCTAATGTAACTGGTGTTCCCGTAAAGGCATAGGGACACACGGGGAGAACACCTCAAAAAGATGGAAGACTGAGGTGATGTATCTACAGGCCAAGGAATGTGAAAGATTTCCAGAAAATCAAGAATCTAGGAAGAGGCAAGGAAGGCTTTCCCTGAGTTTTCAGAGAGTGTGTCCCTATCAACATGATGACTTCTGACTTCTGGTTTCCAGACAGTAAGAAAATAGATGATGTTGTTTTAAGCCACTAGTTTGTGGTACTTCATTAGGGTATCCCTGGCACACAAAATCATGGGGCTATGGCAGAAACACTATTTCCTAAGGCTTGTCCTGAGGCAAAGACAATACTGCAATCATGTCTAAAAGTCAAATAGCATGACAAGTTTTCCACTGTCATCAAGATACATCCTGCAGCCCTACTTCTGGGTACAGGTGCTAACTGTTCATGACACTGACAGAAAAATCTGTCTGCCATGGGTGACCATCTGGAGCTCCTGACACAGACCAGAAGTCTATGAATTACTGGTTCATGAGGATCCCTGTTCGCAAGGATGAAGAGTACAGGTCATGCCAGGAGCATTTTACTAAAAATTCAGTGGGACTCAGACAATGTCCTGAACAGAGGTGATTGACCATGAACTAGGCAGACAAGTACAATTGCTGACATTAGTCATCATGTGGCCTAGAGTCGTCAAGGTGGGCTCCCCAACAGAAGCAACAGTGATAAATACTGAAAGATAAAGAGATTTGATAGCTAGTGGTGAGAGTGGAGGGTATTCCAGGCATGGGGACCATAAGGATAAAGTATGGAGGAAGAAGCATAGTGACAGCTGTGGCTTCATGATGAAACAGCTGGTTAGAGTGGTGGATTAGGGAGTAGGAGAAAGGTTGAATGTTGGATGTTAAAAAAACATACTAGACTCTTAGCTTGGCTATGAAATCATGTCTTCCTTCCTTCCTATCCTTCCTTCCTTTCTTTTTCCTTCTTCTTTCCTATTCTCGTCCTTTCCTTCCCTTCTTCCTTCTTTCCTTCCTTCCTTCCTTCCTTCCTTCCTTCCTTCCTTCCTTCCTTCCTTCTTCCTTCCTTCTTTCCTTCCTCTCATCCAATTTCATTCTCCCCCATTACCTTTTTCCTTCCTTCCTTCAACATTCAATACAAACACACTGATTGTCTGGGTACCAAAACTTCAGCTAGGCTCCGGGACAAAGGAATACATCACTGCTGTCTTAGAGGAGCTAACACAATTACACACAATTCCTGGAACCATGGCAAGTGCTTTGATAGGTGTTCTGAGAACACATGTATGGAAATGCATTCACAGAAGCAATGCTTCACAAAGACGTGGGGCAGGCAAATATGGTTTCTATGTTTTACACACATGAACTCGTTTAATCATTATAATAACCTGGTGAATGGTTATTACTTCACCTAATTTATACATGAAAAGACCCAGGCTTAGAGAAGTGAGGAAGCATCTAACCAGAGCTGGTAGGTGGCAGATGCAGGGCTAGATCTCCATTTTCCCAAACCTCCACTTGTGTTCTTTGTGCCCCATGATAGTGTCTGTATATCCTTATGTGGAAACTATTTGTTCACCTGGATTTTTGTTGTTGTTCTCAGTTGCTTTGTGGTCATGGAGTCCACCACATACCTTTTGGTAACAGGTGAATAGGGGATGGAGACCTGTCCCTTTCTCTGTAGGTAGTCTTTGCAGCCTGGCTGATGAAACACGGGGGAGCCTCAGCCCAGGCAGGCCCCCTGTCCCCAACTCAGCTGACAGAAGGAGACACGCCAGCTAAGAGGGATGCGGCTAGCCGAAAATACACACTAATCTAATCTTCTGGCTGTTCTGGATGAGTCTCAGGGATGTGGGAGGCTAGCATGTCACAGAGGCAATTACTGGCCGGACGCAGGATTGCATAATGCAGGGATGACGAGGGCTTCCTGTTCGGCTCGCACGCCGTGAGCTTGCCAAGGAGGGTTATCTTCCCAGGAGAAGCATGCCAGCTCGGGGAGGATATGAAGTAACTGTGAGGATGGGAAGGAAGACAGGCTTCATGTGAAAATAGTCAAGGGCTCTTGCAGTGCATACTTGGATCTCTCTTGGTTTTGGCTCTGTCCCCTTCTATCTTTCTGTCATTTGATCTTTTTCTCTGCATGTCTGTGTCCCTCTTATCTTTCTTTGGTTTTGCTTTTATTTTAACTTGCCTCCCTGCTTTTCGTACAGCTCTTCACACTGAGTGTGTGTTGGAGAACCTGTCTCATTCATTTCCCATTGACGAAGAAGCTGATAGAGTCCATGGTGGCTTTGCATGGAGGGGTCTCGTAGACTGACGACTAAACAGGAAGCACTCTAGTATTTAACATGCCACAAGCTGGTAGAACTTTATGGTAACCAAACTGCTCTTTCTTATGATGAATGAGAACAATAAGAAAAATCCAGGTGAACAAATAGTTTCCAAGTAAGGATATACAGACACTATTGTGGGGTACGATACATCCCCCGACTACACCCACCACAGCTGCTCACAGGGGAAACACAACGCTCACTTTGTCTCCTTTGAAACACTGACTCCCAACTTCTCAGAGTGCCAGGAAAATGTTTGAAAAGAGAGATTAATGGAGAACAGACAGGGCTCCTCTAGATCCTCTGGGGTCTTATGTTGTTTCAGTTCTTTGTCAGGTGAGAAGAAGGAAATCTGAGGGGCAAAGTCACCAGCTCCAAGTGCCATGGCTGCCTGGGGAACCCCTGGCACATCTTCCACTAAAACACAGTGCTTCCTTCCTCCCTGTGCAGTGAGGCATTTGTGTGGCTATGAAAGTGTAATGTGGCAGCTAAAGAATCAGGGAGTCACAAAACATAAACATACAGAACACCTGAGAACGTTTCTGTTTGTAGAAAACTCTCAGTAAGAATCACTTTCTAAGATGACCTTGGATCATGAAGAACACGTTACGTTATTTTAAAGGACAGGATTATAGACAACTGCACCACGACACTAGTTACAATCAAATTAAAATCCTCACAAGAACTTCTTTGGGAGCTTACAGGGGTCAGCAGTAACTACCTAGTTCACTCAAACCAATTCGCATTGAGTGACTCATCACTTAAGAAGTAGTTATTATTTGCCAAGAATAATGACAGGCATTTGAAGGAAATTAACTCACATATTACAGAGTTTTATGGCATTTTATTGTCTTATGTTCAATATGAAAATCAAGTTCAGAGAGGTTCAGAAATTGGTTCAAGCTGATGTCATTAGTGGCTTGGTAGGTCAGCATTATCTAAATGGGTTGAGGTCCTGAATAGTAAAAGGATGGCTGATTACACCAGTAAAATCTCTAGACCATAAACATTGTCAGCCCCTTACCTTGCCCAGATTTTTCCAGCAAGAATCATCCTTAGCTGCACAGAGTGCCAGACCCAATGCTAAGCTGCAATGGAAAAGGCTTTAGAAGTCTGGCCCTGAGGGTGAAATGTGAGTGTAGGACCTGCTTTCTTGAGCCTTGGTGCCATGTGGCTTTAAAGACCCTCACTACCACTGCCATGACCATCCTCCTCCTCCTCTTCTTCCTCTGCTTGCTTCTCTTTCTCCTCCTCCATGTCCTTCTCTTCCTCCTTCTCTATCTCCTCTTCCTCCTCCCTCTTCTATCACTTAATTACTAATATTTTCATCCTCAACATCACTGTGACCAAGCTTTAAACCAACCTAAGAGATAGAAATGATCATCTCTATTTTCCAGATGAGGCATGGTGACTCGCAGAGTTTAGATAAGTTACTTAAGATTACCAGCCTGGTCAATGATGGGGACAGCACGCAAGTCCAGGCCTCCTTCCTGCAGAGTGTCAAGGTTTTATCACTAACAAAACACTGCATGAGTTCACCCTCCACACTCACCTGTCCCCGCTATGTTCTGCCTTCCAGATTGGCACCACTCACCCTCTTGCACTCTACCCACCTAGTGCTGACATCTGTCTAAACCCGATTTTGGGTTGACTGGGGTTGGACTTCCCCTGCAGCCCCAATGTGCTGACCCTTGTGACCACCTCAGCTTCCTCACCGCCCGCCCTACTCCACGCAGGCTTTCTAACCTACATTCCCTCTCCTTGGAACCCAGTTGTAGCTGATGTTCCCAAATGCTTTGTGCCCTTTGCCCTCTGTCCCAGGGCTCAGTCCTCTTAGAACTGGCCATGTCTCTCCACCTCTTGCTCCCTGCCTCTCATTGTGCTGGGAAATATTTCTGTGCCCCCGAAATTGGCCATTTTGCTGCTGAGATGGCTGCCTCACCCCAGCCTAGTCCCCTCCTGGAGGGAGTATTCCCACAGTTTGTCTCTTGATGACAAGAGAAGTAGCAGCATTCTTATTTCTGCCACCAATCGACAAACATCTCAGAGACCCAACCACAGGTATCTGACTTCTCAAAGCAGCATCCTATGTAATAAAAGGCTAATATGGACATCAACCAAGCAGCAGAATGACTGGTTGCTATGACATGCACTGATCACCAGGGGGTAGATGCTCAATGGAGGAGCTGCCCCTGGTGGTCAGTGCACTCCCACAGTGGGGATGCCACTTAGCCAGAAGCCCTGAGCAAGGCTCACTGCTGTCAAGTGCAGCAGTGGTGGCAGGAGCCTCTCCTGTGGGGAGCGGACCTAAGCCATTAGTCGGATATCCACCGAGGGCTCCTGAACTGTGAGAGGGCACAGGCAAGCTGAGCCCCCGCCCCCAAGAGTGCACAAATTTCATGCACTGGGCCTCTAGTAAACAATAAAGCAACTGTACAAAGAAGATAGAAATTTAAAGAAACCGATGGGTCCAGATGAAGTTAAGTGTATTTCCCAATCCCCTTTCATTTCCTTGGTTTTCAAAGAATTCTTTCACTTGTTTACTCCACACAGAGATGCTAAGAAAGATGTAAGAACCTTCCATGGTGTTGGGGAGAAAGGCTGGCTGTACAGTCCCCATCCCGAGTCCGATGACTGCAATGGGAAAGAGGGTTCTCCGAATGGCAGCTGGTCCCCAGGAGAGTCCTGGCTGCCCAGGACTCTCGGCGCTGCCACAACCTTGCTGAGTTGTCCTGGGTAACCTTTCTGCCTTCCGGGTCCTCTCAGCATTCCCACTTGCAGAACAAAATAATTTTTGCAGGTTCTTTCTAGGATGACGATGTGAAGGACACATTGAACGTTGGGCTGAGTTTACAGCTCTCTGCACTGCAGACACAGTGGGCATCCACTGAGTGGTTACATGCAGAGGAGGTTGAGAATGGCTGGCCAGGTGGAGGGAGGAGGTGAAGTGGGCACAGCTAGGGAACTCTTGCAGAGCTGCCTCCATGGGGGCCAAGGGAGGAGGGGCTGGAAACTCACTCTTCTCTGGTTCCCCATAGCCAGTCCCTGTAGGAGCAAGAGTCCAGTCACGTGGCTCCCTTCCTGCCACACCACAGGCACTGCCTCCAGATGTTTAGGAGACTTCAAGGAGGAACCACGTTATTAGGAGAGTAGCAATTAGGGTGGCCCATCGCAGCAATTTAAAGCTTCCTGCCTAAGGAAGGCTGTGGGGAAGGGGTGGAGAGGGAGCGGGAGGGAGGGAGCCTGCTTGTCTCCTGATTGGACTGATTTCCATTCTGGATGCAGGAACAGGAGGGAGGGGGAATGCCTACCCAAAGCAAGTTCTCTGATGCTCCAAAGGCAGCTCCAGACATTCCAGCTGTTGGCTGGACCCCCCTCCTCAAAGCAGTGCTCCCGTTTCCTGCTTTTGGGGGATCCTGACTCAGTTTGGAAGCCTTTGGGCATCTGTGCCCGACTCTAAAAATGAAGCCCTGTTGGCAGCTGCCTGGCAAATCAGGCTTCTCATCTCAGGGCTGTGCAGAGGCGGCCTGGGGAGTCACAGCTGCTGGCTCACAGGGCCTTCCCAGCCTCGGCCAGGAGTCATTTCAGGCAAAATGATTGATTGGTCAAGTTTAAACTGCCGCTAAAGAGAGGAAGTGGGATGGCTTTGTTCAATACTTGCTGGCCATCCCCCCCTCCCTCGGGCCAGCCGGGGTCTCCAAGCCCATTGCTTCCATGCAACTCCAGCTCAAGCAAGGAGGTCGAAGAGGCGAGGACCTCCTACACCGAGGTCACACAATGTGGAGCAGGGCCTCTGAACTGTGGGCGGGGTTTCCCAGAACCCCAAGGGGCCCGCCGGGAAAACGCCAATGGCCCCACTTCAGCATCCGCTCCTCCCCCCTCCCCCCCCCACACACACACAGGGGCTGCATTTCCTTGATCCATTTCCACGGTGGCTGTGGGGGTCAGGTGCTCAGGACCCGCTGGAAAGAGGACCGTTTTCGCATGTCAGTGAGGAACGGGGAGTCCTGGGACCTGGAATGGACAGCTCCTCCCGGGGACACAGGTTCACTGAGTATCCGCTCCTCACCTCCAAGGCGAGAAGACCCCCTCGGAGAACTAGCTGTTTGGAGGGAATCTAAATAACAAATACATCTTTAACTCTTGTTATTTCCCCCCACTTTTGCTTAGCTTTGGATTTCTTGTTTTCCTAGTAACAGTTTCCAGGCTACCATTTATCTGGGATCCCAAAAGGGTAGGAGATGTGCTCTGGCCCCCCTGAAGTGTGTGACCTGGGACAAGTCAATTCCCGGTCCTGGGCCTTTGCTTGGCTGCCTTTAGAAGGCATAGACCTGAGCATCCACCAGGCTGGGTGAAGGCAGCAGAGACCGTGCTGTCCTCATCTGTGTGAGCCTCCGAGGTTTCTGATTCACTTTCTGTCCATGCTGTGCCTACGGACGCAAATGGTTATGTCACATTCAGGTGACTGTGAATCTATATGCAACAACACCATCTGCTCGCTCGCAGTCCCGGTGGCATCATGTCTTACCTCTGAACTGTCAACACCCATGCAGGGCTGGCCCAGGGGAGGGCCTAGAACTGCTTCCTGAGCTCACTAGATGTGCAGCTTAGATTCTTCTGAGGGTCGAGGGTCATTCACTTCTCTGGGGTTCAGGTAACCTGAGCGCAAACACCCAGGCTTATGGCTTGGCTGTGTAATTTGGAGAATTCTGGCCTTTCTTCCTACCATTACCTCTAGTCCCCCTGGCATTGCACCTCTTCTCTGGGTTCTGCATGCCCCAAAGAGTCCAAAATTCTACCCCTTTCCTAATTCCCATTTTAAAATAAATCACATGAGCTAAGACTAATATGGATTCAGGACTAATATGTTTCTGAAGATTTGAGGAGTCTTATCGTCCTGTGGCTTTTGAAATCATTAGAAGCGCCACCCCTCCCACCAGACAGCCTTCCACCAGCAGAGTTTCCAGCATCTGACTTCCTGGCTGTGCTGAGCTCCCCAGGAAGTGCCCACTTCTCCACAGGCCCTGAGGCCTCCCCCAGCATTCCAGAAATTCCAGCAAGTAACAAGTCTCCAGGCCCCAGGCAAGTCTACCAAGTCCTCATGATGCTCTTTCCTCTGTCACATGTCAACGTTGTAAGCAGAGCTGCATGCTTCTCAGGCTTAGCAGGTATGTTACTACACTCAACCCCTATGGATGGAGACAGACATTTGTACAAATAACAGACCTGACACATCACATTAAGCACAAGGGAAGAGGTTCGCACAAATAAAGAGCTCCATAGCTAATGTAAGCAAACATTAACCTCTGAGAGCCACATAGATTAGCCAACTCATTGATGTAGTCAACGCTCACTCACTAGGCCTCTGCTAAGGAGGGTCCATTTTGGTGCTGCAGGCTGGAGGTGAGTTCACCATTTGTTCAGAGAGGGGACATGCCTCGAACACCTATGATATAGGTTAGAACCTGTTAATATCATAGAAGGGTGGCCAAGCAGGCTGTGGGATTCAGAAGCAGAGGAATAATTCCATCCCATGGACTTGTGTATGCCGAAGTTGCAGGAGACAGTGTATCTGTCAGCTCCAGCTGCCATAACCAAACACCGCAGATAGGGTGGCTTAACCAACAGAAATTATCTCTCATTTTCTGGAATCTGGAAGCCTAAGGTCACAGTGCTGGGCAATTTGGTTCCCAGTGAGAACCCTCTTCCTGGTGTGCAGGTGGCTAACTTCTTGCTGTGTTTTCACATGGTAGTAAGTGTGAGTGAGCTCTCTGGTGTCTTTCTTATAAAAACACTAATCCTATCAAAACAGGGCTTCATCCTTTCGACCTCATTTAAACCTAATTACTCCCATAAAGACCACATCTGCAAATATGGTCACATTGTGCATTGTGACTTCAGCTTATGAATTTACTAGAAGCCGATTGCAGGAAGATTCCTGCAAGAATAGGGCTTCCTGAGCTGGAGTGAAGCAGAGAAGGGAGCAAAGCCTGCCTCGCTTCCTTTTCTGCTGCCTCAGTCCCTCCCATCTCTGCTACCTGGCTCCCTCCCTTCTCTGCTGCCTCACTTCCTCCCTTTTCTGATGCTTGGCTCCCTTCTGCAACACTTGGCTTCCTTCTAGGCTGTCTTCAGTCTTCACTCTGAGCCTGTGTATACAAATTAACTGCCATCTTGGCTGGGTTAATTTGCATATAATCACTCTGATTGGCTGATGGGCATGGCTTGGCTGGTGGGCATGGCTTAGATGTCTCGGAGTGATGGTTAATTTGCCTATTACTCTTTTATTAGATTAGATGTGTGTGCATGGGGGTGGGGGGTAGTAAACATTCAATCCATAATTGATGTTATCTTGAAAAGCTTTCTAAAAGGGCAGCTAGTGGTAAAGGCATTTCAGGCAATAGGAACATAATTAAATTAAATTAATAATAATTAATAATAATAATAACTGCATACTATGTTCCTATGAGGATTCCATGGATACCACTCTCCAGGTCTAACAGCAACACAGGGGAATCTTACAGCTCACATGGAATAGGTAAGAAAAGAGAGGCTTCTAGAAGTGAGTCAGACACCAGGTCATCTCATTGGCTAATTGATGGAGAGGAGGTTGAGTTTGGGTCTGACTACTGTGAACTAGCACGAGACTCCTACCAAAAGTTCTTGTTCATGACCTCTGTCCCTTGCTTCCCAGCTGGACTTGGGGCCTTAGCTTTTAGGAACCAGGAACAAAACCGGAGCATTCCTGGAGTCTGTCAACTGTCTTTCACTTACTCAGAGTTGTTGAAGAGTCAGTACGTATATATCAACTCTCCGTACTTCTTCCTCCTTTTACTTTCACACCAACGCAACAGGCAGCAGAGCTTTGCACTGGAGTCTAAATAGCTTTTTCTTCCAGCCCACAAGCCTTTATGCCAAACTTGCACCTCTAGAAGCAATTTCCTCAGACTTGCTTGGGGTGGAAAGAGACAGCTAAATAATGCTTCTCTACTTTTTCTTACTGGACAAATTGGTTTAAAAAGAAAAACACAAGAAAAAAAGAAAGAAAATAAATACTCATAGTGATTCACTTGTAGTTTCTAAGCTTTTCTCAATTTCCTGAGGGGTTTCTTTTCTCCCACCCACCTCTCTCCTTTTTATTCTTACTGTGCATTGAAATTCAACTTGAAGTCTTTATGGTTTTAATAGTGTCTGAGTGTGCCTGCAATGGAACAGAGGAAATTGTGACTCCTAGATTTATATAATCTTCTGAGCCTCAATTTCTCCTTTTGTAGCAGTGAGATAAATACAATTCTCTTAAAAAGTTGTGTTGTGGGAAGAAATAATGCAAATACCATAGTTAATCTGGCACCATAGGCACAAAGTAGAAATTTAAAAACTGGTAGTCTTTTAATTCCTCTCATTGCTGTTAAAACGTCAGTGGCACTAGTGATGTATTCCATGGTTTAGTTTTGATCCTCAGAAAGAAACACATTGTTGGGGCCAAAATTGTCTGATCTGAAATGGGTGTGTTTAGAAGGGTCTGAACTTGGCGAGCTCTATGGTTTATCGCCTGTTCATAATGATAGTGGGGTGGGTTGGGCCATTACTTACTGAGCATCACTGCATAATGTGGAATCTCACTCCTGAAGTATTTTTTGTCCTCTCACTGAGCTGTTAACTCCCTCTATTCTAGGGCTGTGTTTATTGTGTTCCCTGCTGAGTTTCCAGGGACTAACACAGTGCCTGGCACGCATCAGACATTCAGTAAATATGTGCAGAGTGAATGTTCACATCCGTGTTCCCCAGAGATCTGTGAGTTCCAAAGCACATGGCTCACGTCTGCTCTATTCTCTTATTCTCAAGCACAGAAAGCCTGACATTGAAAACTGGTAGCTTTAAAGGACAGAGCAAGAGCAAGAGAAAGCGGGCAGATTTCAGTGGCAGAAATATTCTGGTCTATGAGCACAGATTTCGAACATCTTCTTTTCCACATCTGGAAAGGACATCTGAATAGACTGAAACTCAGAGTGCTTGGAATCTAGTCCTAACTGCCTCTAAGTTCAAGAGGAGCCTTGGATCCTAGAGATATAGGACAAAAGCTTGCTAATGTTTTTTCCTCTGATGAGAGTGAGTTAATAAGGATTAAATGATGATATTGGTGTGATCTAATGTGGCTCCAGTTACCTTTGGTGTCTTTTCTTTTCTTCAAGCACAACAGGCATGCTTCTGCCTCTAACGGCCAGCATTGGCTACATCCTTTTCAAAAATGCTCTTTGCCCAGATAGCCACATGGCACATTCCTCATTCCTTTTAAATTAGGTTCAACTCTCCCTATTTAAAATTGTAGCCTCTACCACTCACTGCTACGCATTCCCTCTCTCTTTTTTCCTCCATAACCTTCTTTTCTAACATACTCTTGGTTTACTTTATAATGTTATTATGCTTCCTCTCAATATCATGGAAGATCCATGAAAACTGGAATTTTCTCTGTTTTGTCCACTTCTATATTCCTGGTGGCTAAAATAATCCTTGGCACATGACAGGATCTCAATAAGAATCTTTTCAGTAAGTGACTGAACTTACATGTGCTATTGCTACCAATACAGTATAAATTCAAAATAACCCAGGTCCTAATTCAGAGAAGAAGTACTCTAATTCTTTTCTGGATTACAGAATTCCATCCAAATGAGTGAGGGGAACACATACTTACTGAGCACCTGCTATATGAAAAAAGCTTTGCCTAAATCATGTTTTCAGTCCTTCAAATAATTGGGAGAGCATTTCCATCGCTTGGTTACAAACGAAGACGTCAAGCTTTCAAATCACACATCTAGCAGAGGCATCTTCAGGGTTCCAAGTGTGTTTGGTTCTCGGCATGTCTGTCTAACACCAAAGCGCAGGCTCATTTGTATGACACTGTGTCACTGTCAGAAAAGCTTTTGTCAGGAAAGACTTCACTTTTTAGAAGAACCCTTCTTGCTTTAGGTGGAGGTGGTTTGAAGTGGTAAAAAACACCCTCTTCTTAAGAGACTCAGACTAGGTTTACATATCTCGCTTTCTTGAATGTGGTGGTGACCTTGGGAAGACATTGAGCTTCTCTTTCCACCTCTGTAAAGGGAGCAAGCTGAATCAGGTGACTTTTATGATCTTTTCTAGCCCCAAGATGAGGACCTTATTTAGCTCATCCTGATGAGAGTATCCACTTGGCAGAGCAAACATGCTAAGCTCAAGGTGTCTGGTTTCAAAGAGTAAGAACAAAGGAGAAAGCAGAGCACAGTCAGCTGGGCTGTCCCTGCCCCAACCCATCACAGCCACCACTCTGGAGGTGCTACAATCCTCAGCTGTCAGCCAATTTCCTGAAAGTCAAAATTTGAGGTCGGCTCACATCAAAGGCAGTTTTTAAAGGGGCTGATCAATCAACACCGGTGTTCTTTGAAGAATTAGGATGACCTTGTTCTGGAAATTACCGCCTTCCTTCAGAAAGAAGTGTGTCAAGATGGCTGATCCAATGCAAGATACTAAGAAGATTGATTGGTAGACCCATGGTGGGAGGTGTGTCTTGCTTTAGGAAAGTGATCATCACAGAGTTGTGCAAACACAGGATTTATTGTCAAATATGTGTCATTATCCTGGCTTTCCCCCTTGCCAGATGTGTGACCTTGGGGCAACCCATGGACTTTTCTGAGACTCAGTTCACATATCTGTATAATATCATGAAAGATACCTATCTCACATAACTTACAGGTAAAATACATAAAGCTCTTTCCAAAACATGGCTCAATGAGTATTCATTGAGAAGCACAGTGAGTTTTTAGGAATTTCCTTATGGCAGTATTTGTCCTTGTGGGTGTCTCCTTCCATGATTTAACCTTTACCCTTATGACCTTTTGAGAAGCATAGTGAGTTTTTAGGAATTTCCTTATGGCAGTATTTGTCCTTGTGGGTGTCTCCTTCCATGATTTAACCTTCACCCTTATGACCTATGATCTCTATCCCACTTCGGATTTCTGAGGTTGGAAGCCAGGCTAGCCCAGGAACTAGAACACTTGTGTATTTAGAACAACAGCGGAAAGATAATTTTAAAGAATCTTTATCTTTTTTTTTCTTTTTCTGCAGAAGGAAGTCTAACTCATAAATGAAAATATTCCTATGACTCCAAGATATAAACAAGGGAGGATGAGTAGGTATCAGAGTCACGAACTAGAGTGAGAAAGGGATCATGGACTTGAAGGTGGGAAGTCACTGGTCATTTAGCAATAAAAGGAATATTTCCTCCTCTCTGGGTAGTGGGAGGGGACAGAGCAAGCAAGAAGGGGAAGGAGGAGCAGTCGCCTTTTGGAAGGTGGTACAGCACAGAGATGAGAGATGTCGTTTTGTATTAAACAAAGTTTGGTTTGAATCTTACATGGCAAAGGCCAAGTTACTTAAACTCTCTGGGCCTCAGTTGGCTCAGCTGTTAAACTGTTAGAATAAAACGTATTTCATGGTGTATCGTGATGATACATACATGTGAACGTGCCTTATAAATTACAAAGGGCTGCACAAGAGTGGTTCTCAATATACTGGCACTAGCAAGATCTGGCAATTATGAGTGTTTCTGACTGAACATCTCAAGTCATGCTGATGCACAGAATAGAGACTCTGCTGAGGCTGTAAACTCTTAAAATGAGTCAATATCTCCCACAGGTTAGAACTAAATGAGTAGCTGAGGATAGAAGTTTAATCCTTGTTTCCCACCCAACCTTTCAAAAATACCGAAGAACTTGTATGCATATGCATAACCCATGGACACAGACAGCAGTGTGGTAAAGGCCTGGGGTGGTGGGCAGACTAGAAGGGGTCAATGACGGGGGGGAAAAGGACACATGTAATACTTTCAATAATAAAGTTTTGTGTTTTTTTTTAAATCCCATTGAGAATCATCTATCTAGGAATCAGTTTAAAAAACCCAGGGTGAATTAAAGAGAACTGAACAGTCAACTAACTCCTCTGACTCTATTGTTCGTACAAGTGGTAAAGCAGGACCAAAAACAGTTTGTTTGTATGAAGGGAGCGGGCTTGTTCTCCAAATGGAGTGGGATTCACCAAATTCTTGAGCCACTCAAACTGGGAGGGAAGATGAAATGTGAGATCTGTGTTCGTTACTTTGTGCTGTTTTTCGTAAAACACATCTGTGGATGCATAATTTCACATTATGTCATATTTCTGAACTATGAGGTGGAAGCCTTCGATTTTCATTTTATTTTAAATAGCAACCTTAGAAACTGGCTCGGTTTTGTCCATCAAAGCAGAGAAGGGATGGTCCCCTTTCCTTCCACGCTTCCTCCCACCCGCCTCCAGGAAGTGTGAGCAAGTCCCTGCCGCCCATGTGGGTAGCAACTCTTCTTAGATCAGAGAGAAAAAGAAGCGTCGGCAGACAGAGAGGCGTTTCAGCAAGTTGTGGGCCTTGGAATCTTGCATTTGTAATAATCCAAGGAGAAGTAACAAAGTCAATTATTGTTAAGATATCATAGAGTCAATCCATTTGGCTGGGGTTACATGGTGCTGGGCACCGGATGCAAACTTTGCAGTGATTTTGTGAAAAGCTTAATTTCTCCTCTTCTTCTTCTTCTTCTTCTTCTTCTTCTTCTTCTTCTTCTTCTTCTTCTTCTTCTTCCTCTTCCTCTTCCTCTTCCTCTTCCTCTTCCTCTTCCTCTTCCTCTTCTTCCTCTTCTTCCTCTTCTTCCTCTTCTTCCTCTTCTTCCTCTTCTTCCTCTTCTTCCTCTTCTTCCTCTTTCTCCTTCTCCTTCTCCTTCTCCTTCTCCTTCTCCTTCTCCTTCTCCTTCTCCTTCTCCTTCTCCTTCTCCTTCACCTTCTCCTTCTCCTTCTCCTCCTCCCTTTTCTTTCCTCACCCAAGGATATTTTTCCATTGATTTTCAGGGAAAATGGAAGGGAGAGATAGAGACAGAGACAGTGAAACATAGGTGTGAGAGAGACATATGGATTGGTTGCCTCCAGCACACGTGTCAACCAGGGCAGGGATCAAGCCTGCAACCAAGTATGTGCCCTTGACTGGAATTGAACCCAGGACCCTTCAGTCCGTGGGCTGATGCTCCATCCACTGAGCCAAAGCGGCTAAGGCAAAAGCTTCATTTCTAACAGTTGACTCTCTAAGTGTCTCTAGAACAACAACAAAAAATGACATTTTATGTAAACAAAACCATTCCTCTCTCCTGGCAAGAGGGAAACAACTCAATCCCATTTCAAGTGAATAAGTAACTGAATGTATAATAAGGCATTTCCAGCTATTAACTGTCATTGGGACTGAAGTACCCACAAAAGTCACACATCCCCCCAAACTTTCTAAGATTTTTTCCATCCAAGTTTTAAAATATCCTGAATTCAGTTTCTATAGTTTGCACAATGTATTCTCTTGGGAAGAATCACAACTCTCGTCATCTACATTTCAAAGTTCCTTGTAATAATTTGTTTAAAAAATCACAAAAATTTAGGCAAAAAGGTCACAATCATTGTCCAGTCAGAAACATAAACACGACTCTAGTTAATTTACAAATGACAAAATTTAACACAGGTCATTCGTTGCAAAAGTAATAGGATGATAGAAAGAACAAAATTGGGGAAGGTCTTACAAAGGACTCTTAAAATTAAACAATAAGAAAACAAATAAAGTGCTTTAAACAGTGGGCAATGGAGGAGGCCTACCTTGGTCCCCCACAGAGGCACACCCAGCAAAGGTTGCTCTGGTAAGGTCTAATCTATGCTCATCAGCAACACCAGGGAGCAAAGAAGACAGGCTCACTTGTGCAGGAAGACATGGAAAACAAGGAAGGCGGCTCATGTCCCTGCCTCATTCCATGCCCCAAGCTGTCATTTCTCGACGGCCAGCGGAACCGTCCCAGCTGGAAAGAGTGCCCTTCACCAGCAAAGGAAGAACAGGGTGGGTGACTAGCTTCCCTGCCTTTAGGGGCACCATGGGAAGGCCCACTTTGGTTTCATCCCACCCAGAGCTGTAAAGCTGAGAGGCATGGAGACCGCTGGCTGGGGACAGGGCAGAAAGCAGGCCCTCCAGTGGCAGCCAGCAGTGGGAGTGATGGCATCCATAGTGACCTGCCCCCAGCAACCCAGAGGTGTACCCACTGAAGCAGCCAGTGGTTGTGCCAAGCAGAGACCTGCGGATTCCACTAGCTTTTGCCCACAGATATTCACACTCCCTGATGCCAACTGCCCGAGTCCCTCCCAGCAGTCCTGTCCCTTGGGATTTACCCAAAGGAGCTGAATACATATGAACACAGTGTCTATAGCAGTGTTTTTCATGATTGGAAGCAATGGAGACGCCCTGTAGGAGTTGAGCACGTAAGTGCATGGTGGCCCAGGAACATAATGGACGTCACTGCTCAAAGGAAGTGAGCTACCAAGCCGCCAAAAGGCCCAGAGGCGCCTCCCATGCAGACCACTGAGTGGAAGAAGCCGGTCTGAAAAGGCGTCCTAGGATGATGCCAACGATGTGCCATGGTGGACAGGCAAAACCATGCTGCAGAGGAAAGATCAGTGGTTACCAGTGATGGGGGGTGGATTTGGGGGGTTGGGAGGGATGAATGGATGGAGCACAGAGGACTTTAGGGCAGTGAAACTATTTTGCAGGATACTCTCATAGTAGATACGTGCCATTATACACTTGAAACTCATGAGATGGATTACACCAAGCGTGAATCCTAACATGAACAATGGACTGTAGCTGATAAGGACATATCCATGCAGGTTCATGGATTGTAACAAATGCACCCCTCCAGCCTCAGTGGGGAGCAGGGAGAAGACGCTGAGAGTGTGATAGTGGGGGAAGCTGTGTGCACATGTGGGGTCAGGAAGGATATGGATATCATTGTACTTTTGAGGAGGATGCTGGTTTTGCAAGGAATGTTAGGCCATAAAACCGAACAAAGCTCTGTCCCACGGGAGGGCAGGGGGCTTTGTTCTGAGCTCAAAACCTAAGAACACCTGGGGGAAGGGTAGATGAACAGAATACTCCCTTCAGGGCCTTGGGAGGAGGGAATATATTTGCAAATCAATGAACTCGAGGGGCAGTTATAAAGCAAGGTTCTTGCGTGCTACCGCCACTCTGGATTTGGGATATGAACCCCAGCGTCCGCACGAGTTATTAAAACTGTGATTACTCCACTTCTTCAAAGCGTCGCTTAGTTTTTTGGTCTTTCTGTAATACTTTCTGCTCAATTTTGCTGTGAATCTAAAATTGCTCTAAAAATTCTTTTTGATAAAAAGGAGGGAAACGTTCATCCAAAATTAGTACCTGTAGGGTGTTGCGACCTCCCCTCTGGTTGTAAGAAGAAAAAGGGGGGAGGGGTAGAATAATGTTATGGAGAGTGAGAGTCACTCCTGCTGAGGCCACTGTTGGAACCACCAGGGCCAACCCTTTGGCAGGAACCTGCCCTGGCACAGCAGGTGCTCAGAGCTCACCCAGCAGCCAGAAGCTGCCCTGTTATCAGGCCCGCACTGTGGGAGCAGGAACCCGGGTTCATTCACCGGCTGCTCTGGTATCAGCCACTGATGGTGTCTTTACCACTGGAGGTGCCCTTGGTGAGGAGGAAACTGGTCTTGAAAGGAATGTTGGGCCATAAAACCGGGCAGGCAGGGGGCTTTGTTCAGACACTGGCACCTTGAAACATCTAGGGTAAGGGTAGATAGATAAAAAGAATTCTCCCTTCAGGGCCTTGTGTGTGTGTGTGGGGGGGGGAGTATATTTGCAAATCAATAAACTCGAGGGGCAGTTATAAAGCAAGGTTTTTGCCTGTTAGCGCTGCTCTGGATTTGGAGACTACCCCACAGAGTCCGCGTGTGTTATTAAAACTGATTTCTCCAACTCTTCAAAGTGTCGCTTTGTTGTTTTGGTCTTTCTGCAACATTGGCACCAGAGAAAAAAATTTATAAACTGCATTACCTCTCCTCTGCCTCCTGATCTGCCCACAGCGCCCCCATTGGCAGAGCTAAGGGAAAACCAGCTGGAATGGGAGCCTGGAGTGGTGGATTGTAGATTTCCTGTCCCCTGCTGTTTGCCTTAACAGTCCACAAACAGTTCTTTAGGGAAAGATCATGGGAAAGGTGCCTCCTCTTTTATATCTGTTGGTTTCATTCCTTTCAGATAAAAAATAATCAATTTTAAAAAGGTTGAGGTCAGTATCACGGCCTGAGGCTTATACTAAGTGTCCTGCCTCTATTTTGTATTCATTGTCTCAAATCCTTACAATATCCAAGCAATGCAGGCCTTTAAAAATTTTTTTCTATAGCCCATAATATAGGAAACTGTGACTCAGAGACAATCAGTCACAAGGGCAAACAGTTCTTAAGTGGCAAACTCAATAATCCATCTCTGCTTCATTTGCCTTCAGGCTCTGTGCTGTTTGTATAACTCCTCTGGCTCTTACCTAATCAGAAATGGAATCTTATTTTATTTCCCAACGCCATCACAAGTGTAGCTGATCCCAAAGACAAACAAACACTAGTAAAATCAAGGTCACAGGAGAGCATCCTTGAGTGTAATTACCCTCCCCCTTCCCTGGAGATGTTAACTTAACCTCACTATTTTTTCTCCCATCCATTATCAATAAATAAGTGTTTCAAAACCTGTTTCAAAGAGGTGAAGGTGAATTCACAGGCATGGCCTGCCACTATTGGTAGTATCTCCATCTTCACCCTGGTGGGACCATGACCCAAGGCTAAGTGTGTGAAGCTCCCAGACCCAAGAAATGCTGGGCTTTTTGCTGGGCTGGATCCATGTCCCTCTCTGCAAGGGAGATGAGTAATCTCAAGATGGCAAACATGACACTAAGGGGACAGAGGAGGGACCTTGGATGTGTTAGAGATTCCCATAGTCCAAGACTGGGAGCGGGTGTGTGAAGAAAACTCGCCACTAAAGGTCATCCTGTGAAATCCTGCAGGGCGGGCATTTTTTGGTTTCATATATTTGCACAGTACAATGAGTGGGAGGTGAAATGGAGCTTTACAGGGGGCTATTGTCACTGGTTCAGAAGGAGGCTAAGAATGAGAGAAATGCGTACAATGCATTAGCTAAAGCCCTGAATAGAATGGGTGGAATGTTTGTGTTTCCTGTGGGTGAGAGGAGTGTGGGCCTTTTTCTTTAACTTCACATCCCACTTGTCATTGGGGGAGGTTGGCTCACCTGAGCACTTTAGATTTTTTGTCCCCTTATAATCTCAATGTCTCCACCTGGCAATGACAATATGAATTATGTTTGTTCCATTCAATTTATCCAATGTTATTAATCTATTTCTACTTATAAAGTATTTCTTGGTTATTAAATTAAGGCATCTTTCCTGTCCTCAAGGAACTCACAATCTAGAAGGGGAGAAAAAGGACAATGGCACAAAGAATTATGATGTTAAACAAAATAAGGAGAATGTCAAGAGAACTGGAGGGTGAAGGAAGTTATTGTTCATTGAGAGTTTTTAAATATCTGGTGGGGTCTTCACTTAGGTTGTTCCATTTAAACCTCACAAAAATCCATGCAGGCACACATTATCATCCTCCTTTTATGGAGAGGAAATGAGGTACACAAAAGCAAAGAAACTTGTCCAAAGTCACTCAGTCAGGACCTACTAGAGTTGGGTGTAAGGATGTGTCTTCTGATCCCCAATCCTGGACCATACTATTTGACAGAGGTGTTAGCAGAATCCTCAAAGATTCAATGGATGCGAAGTATCCCACCTGGATGGAGGAGACAGATGAGAGTGGAACGTGGAAAACTTCAGAACTGAAGCCACTTGGCCAGGTTTGAGGAAAACTGTGGCTGGGTAGTTGGGAAGGGGCATCCCAAGAAGAAAAAACAATATGAGCAAAGAAACAAAACTGAAAGAGGCCTATAAAAACAGAGCACATGGACAACCGAATGGCAGAACTACCAGTTACAATGATGCACACTGACCACCAGGGGGAGCTCTGCTGAGCCAGAAGCCGGGTTTGCCAGTTGGCTCATGGCTGGTGAGCGCAACAGAGGTGGCAGGAGCCTCTCCCACCTTTGTGGCAGCGCTGAGGACCCCTGGGGATGTAAGCCACAGGTGGACATCCCCTGAGGGGTCCCAGACTGCAAGAGGGCACAGCCTGGGCTGAGAGACACTGCTCCTCACTCCCACCCCACTCCCACCCCCAGTGCACAAATGTTGTGCACCGGGCCTCTAGTTATTAATAATAGGAAAGAAGCAAAGGGAAGGTCAGACATTATAGGCATGTCCTTTGGGCTGCTTCACCAGGAAGATGCAACTTTGCACTCCCCGGAACCTTAGCTTCTTCCTTGCACTGAGAGAAGGGAATCAGCAAAGGGAAGATAGACACACGCCCAGAAAAGTTGGAAGAACTAGGGAAGGTACTTGCCTGTCAATCAAACCTGGGGACAGAGATGTTGGCCAGAACAGATGTGGCCACTGCAGGCATGTGAAAGTTTGGGAATACGCAATCACCTAAACAAAGGAATTCTCTCTCTTGTTGCTCTTGGCTCATGACTCTTGGGACTCTTGGCTGTCTTGTATGGGTCCCTATGACCCACGGCTATGTGGGCCCCACACTCAGTGGTCACAGGTTCTGATTTTAGCTCTACTGAAGCCACAGCTACATTCTTCTATGACTGGACTGAGGGAATTGAGACTTCAGAAACACAGGGATTTAGCTGTATGGAAATAAAGCTCCCTACTATATACATCTTCCTCCCATCCTTCTTATTCCAGAGATACCCCAAGAACCCCATCCCAAGCAGCAACTGGGGGAAATAAGCCCCTCTCCTGTCCTATAACAGGAAGACCAGCATCCACAGAGTGAGCACCAAGGTCTGGCCGGGAACAGAACAGAGGGCAGAAGTGGGAGTCAATGAGGGGTGGAATCCGCACGGGGCTATGAGAGGAAATTCTATAAGCCAGTGGGTTGCAATGAGCTGCAGCTGTTGACATTTGCTCCTGGACTTTCTCTGTGGCTTCTATTTATACTTCTGTTCTGTTTTAGTTCCACTGAGTCCATAGTTTTGGAAATTAAGGGATTAAGAAATGAACAAATGACCCAACTTGTTATTTCCATAGAACACGATTTAAAATCTAGAGGCTGGGGCTGTCATTCTGCTGATCCTGCTGGGTATTGCAAAGCAGGGGACTCACAGTGCTATTCCCTCTTACCGCAAAGTCCACATGCGAGTACACTCAGGCCATGAGGCTGGCCCCTAACACTATGGTCATTGATAGCTGGACCTATTTGGGGGCCCAGGGCTCCTCACACCACATCCAGTCTACTGTGAGGTTCGTTCCTGCTCTCGCCTGATAAGCACAGGGAACACAGCTATTTCCATTCTCAAATGTGTGCTGCCTTTCCTTGTTTATGGTCCTCCGGTTTTTGGACCTTGAGGTGCCTTTGCAGAGCAGATGGAGAAAATAAAAGCTAGGAGTGTGGTTTACTATTACAGACACACCCTCTGCCAGGGGGGGCTTTGTTTCAGCTGCTGTGATCCAGCACAGACGGAGATTGTGTGCCCATAGCTGGCTGCGTGTGATGGGTAGTGTCTGTCCCTGCTGAGAGCGAGGCTTCCGTGAGCCGCCAGTTGGCAGGCCTGACAGCTGCCTATTGCACAAACATCAGGAGGAACATGCAGGGCGATTGCTGGTTCATCTGCCTTGAGAAAGTCTCTGCACTGACAACTAGAAACATGACTGCACATTGCTCCTCACATTTATTCACTGT
Organism: Murina feae; assembly: GCA_004026665.1. Taxonomy (NCBI): domain Eukaryota; kingdom Metazoa; phylum Chordata; class Mammalia; order Chiroptera; family Vespertilionidae; genus Murina; species Murina feae. Next base: position 15,208 of record PVJC01000648.1, on the reverse strand, counting down.
TTAGCCAAATGCAGGCATTTTGACATGTCATATAAATGGACACCTTGTGTAACACATTGATTTGGGTGGTGGTGGTAGGGGGTAGGGGGTACAGCACCCTCTAACAGTTGATACATCATGGGATTGACAGCTACAGGATTGCAGTTTAGGTGAAAGGCAATTTAATGATAAAAATCGTGAGCCCGATGCTTATAACAGGTGCCAGATTGCCACACACAGATGGAGGCTCTGCCACTGGGATGGTGTTCTAGGGAAATCACTGCTAATATGTTTACAGGGGCCTCTTCTGTGTGCACCCGACCTGAGCTCGCCTGGGTCCACACCAGGACACCTGGTCCCTGCATTCAGGGGCCCTGGCTGGCAGTGCCAAGCGTCTCCTCCGGTCTGGCCAATGACTTTCCTTGATAGTCATGCCTCCTGATGACTCTTAGCTTTTTCAAAAGCCAGTTTCATTCAAGGGATCAGATTATTGTTAATTTTCTTTGTAGGAAGGAGTGGGATGGCTCCAGGGTTCTAGATGTGTTTTCAAACAAGAGTTCCAGCATCTACTTACATATTTATTTGTCCATTGAGTCCAATGTGTTTATTGTGCATTTCCATTGAGCAGATGCTGTGCCAGGCAGCACTGAGGGGCGGAGGCCCAGTGGCCACCTAAACCGGAGGTCTCTGTCTTGATGATGCCACAGGAAGGAGCACAAATAATGACTCAAACAAGCTCGTAAGTTCAAACCACGGCAGGTGACATGATGGGGAGACAGGCTCTGAGGGACACCAAAGTCCCAAGCAGAGAGGGGAGAAGGCTGCTCTGAGGAAGCAGAGACCAAGAGGGCTGAGTAGAGCTGGGTGAAGGAAGAGTCTGGGAGCAGTGTGGCATGCAGGGACCAGTGTGGGTGACACCGGGGCAGGAAGGTGCTTGGAACACTCGAGGCACCGGAGGAGGTGGGAGTAAATGGAATGACAGTCATCAGAGGAAGGCATTTCTGGAGGAGATGGCCAAGTGACCACCCAGGATCATGTTAATGCTTTTGGACTGAATCTTAGGTGGACAGTTTTGAGTCAGAGTGTCATAATCACATGAGTATTTCAAGACGCTTCTCCCTGATTTTGTTGTGGGCAGATGTTGGTCTAGAGGACAGTGAGGTTGGGAGCAGGCCACCATGGTGGTCTCGATAAGAGATGGGCGTGGCTTTGACTAGGGGCCCTGCAATGAGGCTGAGGGAGACTGGATGCATTGGAGACATGTTTTAGAGCTGGAAATATCAGAACTTGGTGATAAACATGGATGAGGAATGACAGAGAGGACATTTCAAGAGCGTTGGTGTACTCATCATCACTTTCCCTTCATCCTAGCCCTGGGAGTTGGGTGTATTGTTAAACCATATTCACAGAGAACACAGCTGACTAGGCTAGTCTGGAGTCTTCTAATACATGTTTCCAAACTACCTTCACGCCAATTTTCCCAACAAGTACTGTGACAACTCTTGCCACATCCACTTATTTCTCTTTACCAAAACTAAATCTGTTTCTGCACATTCTCTAGTGTGGCCTTTGTGCAGTCTGTTCCTCCCCACGCATTAAAAATACTCTGCCTTCAGACCCAGCCGAAATCTCACCTCCTCCGTGGAGTCTCCCCTGACTACCTCTAGATAAGGGCAGCTACTACTCCCTTCATTCTGACCCAGCCCCTTGTCTCCTTTCCCCACATGTATCCATGTGTAATATAGAGGCCTTAGCAGCCTGGGCTTGGCCTCAGACAGACCTGGATTCAATGCTGGCTTTACTCAGTAACGTTATGACTTAGGTCAACTCTGGTTTCCTCACTGATGTAATATCTCATGAATTGTTACAAGGATCAAGTGAGATAACTCAGGTCAATTTTTTTTAGCTTGGTCCCCGGTACAGTGAACGTAAGCACTCAGTGAATGTAAACCATCATAAACATTGTTATCACCCCCATCATCATCACTGCCATCATTATCATCGTCATCACTACCATCATCATCTAATGATTACTTTCTCTAACTTGTACAGTTGCTCATCTTTTCTCACACAGGGCTAGAGTGAGTGTTCCTCTGGCCAGACATCAGGACAGCCATTTGTGTATCTCTGACACATAACACAGTGTCTAGACCAGCACACATACCCAGTGTGCAATTTTGATTGAATGAGAACAACGGATAAATGAACACTGATAAGACGAAGCTCTCCACACTGCAATTGGGACCGAATGAAATAGTGAAGAATGAAGGCAGGGGCCCAGCGATTCAACTTTAACCCAAATCCTTGGTGCTATTACATAACCTACACTTATTACCAGGGAAGTCGACATAGGCTCCTGCTCTCAGAGGGCCACTGTCTGTGGGAAACAACCCCAATTCCTACTCACAAAGTGAAACTCCTCACGCCCATCCATGCACTGAGAAGCAGATGAGTTTGGTGGGAGGCTGTAGCCAAGGGGAGGAGAGAGATTAACTTAAAAAATAGGATGAAATGTCAGCAGCACCTTTTCCCAGAAATGGGTATAAGGCCAGAAAGGGAAAGAGCCACGTTTCCAATGCTGCATTGAAAGGCGGGATCACAGGCAATGGTTGTACTTCTCTTTTGACAAAGGATGGTGCTTGAAGGTGATGTGCTACCAGTTTAGCATCCCTGTATGGCAGGGCGCCCACCACTGGACTATGCCTAAACTTATACACAGACATTCGTGGATACCCAGCATGAGGAAAGTAGGATGTTCTGTCACGGATATCCCCTTGTTCCTAAATAGCACAGGTCCTAGGCAGTGGAGGGGCCTTTTGTTTTGGTAGCTAAGGTGGTGGTGGGTAGACAGGGCAAATTTCAAGATAAGACTAGAGCAAAGCAGAATTGGGCAGTCATGTGAAAACGGGTTTTTAGCTTGGCCCCTGGTACAGTGAATGTAAGCACTCAATGAATGAAAAGGTAGAATGAAAAGCGCTAGAGGGGCAGAGAGAAGGATGAATGAAGGGAGAGACTCAGCATCCCCCGACCTCCACCATGGAACATTTTGGGCACCATGGAGACGGCTAAGGGAGGTTTCAATTTGTTGTTGGCTGGGCCTGCATAACCCCTGGCAGCTCTCTGCAGTAAATTATACGTTGCTCGTGAGAGCTCCTGGGTGAATGGATTATTTTAGGGAAACTGGGAACATAGCTATTTTTTCCTCTTTGAGAACATAGTAAGACACATTTTAAAATGAGGGGAAATAAGAGATTACAGGGTTTGGTGCTTTCTGAGAGAAAAAAAAAAAGAAAAAGAAAAGAGAAGAAAGAAGGAAGGAAAGAAGTCTATAAGTCTGTGCTTTTATTTTAAAGGATGAAGAAATAGGAAAGAGAAAACAGAAGATAAAACAAGAGAGAGAAACCTTATAAATGATATGTATACATTTAATCATCATCAAGTTTATTCTCCTCAACCTCAGCTTCTTTATCGAGTTATCTGAGTTAGAGGCTTATATGGAGAAAGAAAAATCCACATGCAAAATCAGTGAGAAATGACAAAGCACCTTGACTCTCACACTGGCCTGGAACCCAGGACCCACCGAACTGTAAAGAAGTTGGTTGGTTAAGAAAAAAAATCCAAATAGAGATTATTGCTAAACCCAGTTATATGTAGGGATACTATGATGTAACAATTAGGTCCTGGTTAAAGGTCCAATGGCCAGCTGTTTCTTACCCACTGGCATGGATTCTTATTGATGGTTTTCTGTGGTGGTTAAATTTAATATGTCAATGTGACTGTAAGGGATTCCTAGAAAGCTGGCCAAACATTGATTATGGGTGCATCTGGGAGAGTGTGTCAGGAAGAGATTAGGTACATTCTTTCCAGTAAAGACATTTGTCTTCACCAACGTGGGCAGGTGCCATCCAATTCTTTGAGGGCCCAAATGGCACAAAAAGGCAAAGGAAGAGCAGGTCCCCTCCTCTTCTTGAGCTGGGATCATCATCTTTTCCAGCCCTTGGACACTGGAGCTCCCGGTTCTTAGGCCTTGGGACTTTGGGACTCAACAACAGGAGTCCCTCGCTCTCAGAGCTTAAGGCTTGGACTAAAGTCTACCCACTGGCCTGAGTTTCCTTCTGGCAGGAAGCTAACTGTGGTCTATTCTATTCTCTATTCCATTCCATTCCATTCCATTCCATTCCATTCCATACCATCCCATCCCATCCAATCCCATCCTCTCTGGTTCTCTGGAGAACCCTGAATAGGTAAGCTCATGTTAAAATGTCCATGTCTTTGCTGTATCAATCGCTGAGTATTTTAAACATCATCCTGTCTGGGTGTCTAGTTTTTGAAGCTTAGTGTATGTCAAAGTGCAGCTTCTCAAGTTGCCTGACACTTGGCCCTCCCTACTTTTCTTTATGTCCACATTTCTCTTCGCCCTAAGGGTTTTGATATTGAAGTGACAGCTGGAAGTCCTAAGATTAGGTTTTTCTAGTTTTATCAACAATGGTGATTACCTCTTATATTCCCATATCCCCAACACAGAAAATACATGCACGAGCATGTGCATGCACACACATACACACATGCACACACACACAATCATGACTCAGATACTAAACAATGCAGCGAAGTACACCGTCACCATTTAACCTCTGCGTCTCTGAAGTACTTAGGACTTTCAGAAAGTGACACAAACCCAATTCAAACTGCCAAACTTAAAACAAAACAAGACAAAAAGTGGACTGTTGAGCCCCAAGGTGGGCATACCTGCCCCCTGATCAGGTTCTTGTCTGAGACAACATGACTTCTTAAGGGCCATGTGGAAAGATAGGGGGAGTTTTGCTGATCACAGTTGGGATGGGAAACTACTGACATTCAGGGGCCTTGGCCAGGGATGTGAATGTTGGCCAATGGGCAGAACATTTCACTCAAGGGACAATTGTCTTTCCCAGAATGCCAGTAGCTTTCCCTTTGAGGAACCCTGAGCAGGTGAACAAAGCCTTTCATCAAGAATCTCCATGTCTGGGTTCTGCTTTGCTTATGTGATGGTCTCCTGCCCATGTGGGCTCCCTGCAGACACTGGGAAGATGTCCTCCTGCGGCCTTGGCTACAGCTGAGCCATGCTAGCAGAGCCGCTGTGCTCCTTCCCACTTGTTTTAGCAGAAATCCCAATTTTGTTGAGGGGGATTGACACAACTTGAGTTGCTTGCTCATCTCTGATTGATTTGGAAACCTCGGAGGGTGGAGAGTGCTCTAACAAACAGTCTTGGGAAAGCATCTCTCTCAAGAGCGAGGGGTCGGGGTCAGCATTACCTAACCAGGAAGTGCTGAGTGGGGTAGAGGGAGTTCCTGAAGAACAAAGGAATGTTACCCGAATGGGGACAGACAGTGGACAGGCAAAATCAGCACATCCTCTTACAGCCTCATTTTCTGGTCTAATCCCTTCAGTCTTTCCACATCCCAGGACTCTCCAGTGCTCCAGACTCTGGTATCTCCAAGCTTTCACGCACATCATTCTATCCTCTCCAGATGCCTTTCCCCTTCTCTTTTTGTTTGGAAAACTTCTACTCATGCCTCAGGATCCAAATTTCACCTCTCCTATGAGCACTCCCTTTTCGCTGCCCCTGCTAAGCATGCGCCTTCTTCCTCTGTGCGGGCATTTTGTCCATGAAAAGCAGGATCTGAAATAATTGGCAAGAGTAAGAAGCTGAACAACCCACATCCTTTTGAAAATGGAAAGCAGATGATATTGGATTAGATAAGATCAAACATCACATCCACAAATGTCTATTGAGTGTATCCAATGCACAAGGGTCCGCAAGTAGAATCTTGCTTATTGTGTATGCGTGTGCACATGCACACACACACACTCTCTCTCTTAGAATCACAGGTTTTTAAGATCTTGGTTTCTTAAAGCTTATCTAGTTTAACCACTTCCTTATTCAGATCAGGAAACTGAGGCTGGCGTGGGTTTCTCTCTGGCTCTAACAATACATGATCAAGCCACCAAAAGGAAGGAAAGGTTGGCCCAATTCTAGGTTGAAAAACCACAGCTATGTAGCTTAAATTTCCTGTTCTGAATGCCATGCCAGGACAAAGTGTGTCTCTCCAGTGCCAACGGCCACAGCAGAGAGAGAGAATCCAAACCAGTCTCCTCTGCCTCTTTGTTCTCACTCCCCTTTCTCTTTGGAAGAATAGAAAACAAAGAGGCAGGGCCAGGGGTTGAAATACTGATTCAAACTTTTTTTTTCCTGTTTTGCTGATGTGTTTATAGAAGGACACTATTGATGACTCACTACATAATGAAGAGGCGCGATAAACGTTGCTGGGAATTGAAATGTGCAAACAGAATGTATCACACACAGGGGAATCATGGGGACATTAAAAAAGGGATAAAGGTGATTTACATTTTCTGGCCGGAGTCCCTTCTATTTTTTATGGCAATATCTGCATAGACATTCCCTTTCGAAAGAAAGTTGGAATTGGCTAGAAATAGAACTGCATGAACCTGTGACGGTCAACGTTAAAAAGTGGAGATTTATCTGGGTGCCTGCCAGGGGCCCTAGGGCACAAACATGTAAGAATATTCCCATGAAATATATTTTATTAAAAGTCCATAGGCTGATCCTGCCCAGAGCCACTGGCCTCCATGGGCTTCTGGCCCTTCTCTGTTCAGGCTCTCACCAGGCTCTGCCCGCTGATCACTCTTCCACCTGCTCCTAGATTTTTCTTTTGAACATATCATTGTCCTGTTCAGAAATTGCCTTCTAAGAACATATATTGACACTCGAGCATGACAGCCAGCCCTTTTTATTTTTAATTTTTTAAAAAAATATATATTTTATTGATTTTTTTTACAGAGAGGAAGGGAGAGGGATAGAGAGTTGGAAACATCGATGAGAAAGAAACATTGATCAGCTGCCTCTTGCATACCTCCTACTGGGGATGCAACTGCAACCAACAGCCCTTTTAAATCAGCCCAGTTTCTTCACATAATATTGACACACAACTGAGGAATGACTAGTCTGGATTTGGTTCTATTTCTGTTACTATGGCTGAGGACATTTCAGTGAAAGTGTCTGACAATAGACAACTAAACATGCACATGTGATGAAGATAATAGAATTAGAGAGTGTAGTATGAAGTGCTTTGGGGGAGGGAAGTGGAGGCAACAACACTGAGATAACAGTGAAGGTCACTTTCAGGAAGCATTATTAAGGTCTGACTATAGAAAAGAGGTAACTTTGGGGAACATTCAGGGGGTGATCTTCCCAAGCAGCAGCAGAAGAAAGGGCAGATTCCCTGAGTTGTGAAAGAGTTGAATGTGCTTGAGAATAAAAATAAGAGGGGCGATGGAAGCAGAAGTCCAACCCTAAAGCCACAGAAAGAAGCTTGGGTTTTCTTGGAGGGCCATGGAAACTCATGGCCCAGTTTCAACTTGAGAGTTCCATGGCTGACATTTTTAAAAACTTATTTTGTCTTCTCTGTGGGGGAATGGTGGTGTGGTGGAGAGCCTGTAATATCGCTACCAGTGATCCCTGCCTCCCAGGACCCACACTCTTGTGATCCTTTCCCCTGAATGTCAGCTGAACCTGGTGACTCACTTCCAAAGAACTGAATACAGCAAGGAAAGGGGATGCCACTTCTGATACTAGGCTATGAAAAGACTCCAGCGTATCTCTCTCTCTCTCTCTCTCTCCCTCTCCCTCTCTCTCTCTCTCTCTCCTCTCCTTTACTTCATCTCTATCTTCATCTCTCTATTTTCCTCTCCCTCTCATTCTCTTACGTATGCACATATGGACACTCTGAGGGAGGCAGATTCCATGTATTGAGTTTCCCCATGGAAAGGCCCGCCTGATGAAGAACTGGTGTCTTGAGTGAACTGCCAGCTAGTATTTGAAAACTGCCCATAGCCATGTCAGGGAGCTTGGAAAGCATGTCAATGAGCTGGGTTTGTCATAATAAAAACCACAGACTTGGTACCTTAAGCAACAGAGATTTATTTTCTCACAATTCTGGAGGTTGAAGTCCAAGATCAACTGGACTTGCCGAAGACACTTCCTTCACTCCCACTTAGTACTCCCTCAATAGTAAATGTAATTTATCAGGCAGGAGTCTCAACTGAATATTCTCAGTGTTCAAGCACCCCTCCACACTGGGTGCTGGAAAGTCAAAAGTCTCTGGTTACTTCAGGGGGCAGGTGGCTTTCATCAGGAAGTTGAGCTGGAAACATAAATGTGAGAATCCTCCCGCCCTGGGCTTACAATCATATAAACCAGGTTGAAATGTCTTTCGCCATTTCCCACTTGTGAAAACTCTCAGTACGAACGCCTATTTTCTCATCATTAACATGGGGACAATATTAAACCATAGTTGAATTTTACTGAACACTTACTATGTGTCAGTTTCAGTTCTAAGTGCTTTATATATGGTCACTCATTTAATATTCACAATGATGACGAGTGTATTCATTTCCTAGGGCTCCCATAACATTAGCAAACACTGGGTGGCTTACAGCAATGGCACTTTATTCTCTCATAGTTCTGGAGCTCCAAAGTCTAAGTCAAGTTCTCAGAGAGCCGCACTCCTTCTAGAGGCTTTGGGAGAATCCATTCCTTGACTTGTGACCCTGGGGCTATCTCACGCCAATCTCTGCCTCTGTAGTTGCATCATGTCCTCCTCTGTGTTACCCTTTTGTCTGTCTCAGATCTCTCTCTGCCTTCCTCTTATGAGGATACTTGTCATCAGATTAGCTCAGCCCAATAATCTAGGAAAATTTAATCTCAAGTTCCTTAACTTACTCACAGTGGCAAAGAAACTTTTCCTAAATAAGGTCACAGTCACGGATTCCAGGTTTTTGATGTGAACACATCATTTTTGGAGGGGGTGTAGGTGGAGAGGGGACATCATTCCTCTGCCCCAACAGGTAAACTGCTGTTACAGTATTATTAGTCCCCCCTTTTCCAGGATTCCAACAGGCATCTGGTTTCAGAGTCCCTGCATGTACACCCTTCACAATGTGGGTTATGCAATAGACTCACTGTGAGGGTTGGAGTGAAGGTGTGTAACAAACCAAGCATTGTTCCTGACACATAGTAGGGCCACAAAACTTACTGTTATTCTTATTGATACAGCTATTATTGGTTAATCAAGATGCCTATCTATTCAGTACGTGGTATTGAAATGCATGGATGGAATTCCTAGCCACGTTCAGAGAGCTCACATCCTTGCTTCCCTCAGTGAACCCTCCAAGCAACGCAACTTCTGATTAAAGCTTTTTTCTTTTCTTCTCACCATAAAATTCAGACTCTGTACCCTGAGAGAACAGGGCTGTAAAGCCAGAAACACGTTACAACCTCTGAGTGGCATGACAAGAATTCTAACGCTGGGCTGCCTTGCTTACTGTTTAGAGACACAGATGAGCTGGCACAATAAATATTTAATAGGACATGATGCTAGTTTATACCAATTAGAGGTTGCAGGGTCACCTAGGAGGAGGCAGTGAATAACCCTCCTCTAGGCCAATGTAAGTCCAGATAGCGACGCCTCAGCTCTCTCGTGTCATAGGGCTCAGAGCACGGGGGAAGGAACACGCGGCATAAACATTGACATTACCACACAGTACTCCATCACCTCTCCCCCTGCTCTGCTAGACACACACACCCCTGGAGGATGGCCGCCCCCCACCTGGCTGCTGTGGGACAGCGTTTCCTGTCCCACATCAGTGTCACGGATGCATTACTCATCACAGGTGAGCATCACCTGCCTACTGACTGGCCTCTTCAGTTGGTTGGGATAGGGAGGGGCTTGGAAAGTGGGCATTGTGTGCAAAGTACTCACAACATCCTGTTCCAATCTGAAACACATGCCCTGCCCGCAGCGGGCAGGCCTTCGCCCAGTGAAAGCAGTGCCTTGAAAGACAGACTCCCACTTGGGGACTGGTCTGTGTTGAAAGAGCATGCTCTGGCTTCAAGGAGCTTTCTGAGGGATCAGTGTGAAATTTACGTCTCAGATAAGACCACTGAGAATGGGAGGGAGCAAATGGTGTTTGCTTCCGTTACCTGCCTTTACTCTGGGAAATTCTGTTTTCAGATCTACCTTCGCCTCTTGTAGTCTAGGGCAGTAAGTGAGCATAATTAATTTCTGTATTATATTTGCCTACCACAAAGCCTGTACCAAAGACATAGCCATCTACATATTATTGGAAACAACATCAAGCTCATGTAATCACAAAGTGAGGAACCTGGGAAATCAAGTAGTTTCTTTGGCACCCAGTTTACAAACAAGGGAGCAGAAGCCACGTTTTCACAGCGATTCAGTGGAAGAAATGAAGCCAGAGGGCGAGGCCCTCTGCTTGGGTTCTAAATCCTGACCTTCAGATACAAGGGACAGTAGGGACCACCTGGCCCAGGTGCGACATTCTCTTTGCTAGGTGGTTGTGTTGAAGATTGGTATAACTTCCGAAAGCTTCAAAAATAACTCGAAGGACTGAAAAACATAGATGCCATGAACATTTTGATCTTGAGCTGAACATGTATGATCCTTTACAAAGAAACGCATGTTGAGATAGACAACAAAGAGTCCCAATAGCTGACTCTCTGCATCTTTACACAAGGGTCATGCCCTGCATTTTATAATTCTGAAGTTGCATGTTTTGTGTTTGTTTGTTAATCCTCACCCAAGGATATTCCTTCCATTGATTTTTAGTGAGAATGAAAGGGAGAAGGAGAGACACACAGAGAGAAATATCAATGTGAGAAGGACACATGGACTGGTTGCCTCATACACTTATGCGCACGTGCCCTGACCGGGGCCAGAGACTGAGCTTGCATCCCAGGTACGTGCCCTTGATCACAATCTCCAGCTGACACTCTAACCACTGAACAACCAGCCAGGGCTGAAATTGCATGTTTATAAAATTTAGGATAAATTGGCTCAAAGGGTCAGAAAGCTCTATGGTTCATTTAGAAAAACATTCATCCTTAGGAGGGAGCAGTTGAACAACATGTCAAAATCCTTAACGTTTTCTCATTCAGAAGCTTCTTCATGCAGCCCTCTCTTCCAATCCCAAAAGGGGGGGTGGGGGGGGGGGCGGGGAACAGGAGCCTGCAGGGGCTTGTGAATGCAGCGGGAGGCAGAGGCAATGACATTGTCCTTGGAAACAAAGTGAAGACTTTCCCAAACAAGGATGTCGTCTACATTATGCAACCTGACTCTTCTCTCCCGATCTCTCCATCCTGGCGTAAGTGAGTCAGCATTTTAGTTGCCCCGTCCTGCCTCTCCTTCTGGGCTGACTGGTAACTTTACTTTGGAAGAGTAAACAGTAAGCTTTGCTATCACAGAGCTGAGTTCTGCCACTCAAGCACTTTGTGCAAACCATCTCCATTAGTTGAACCTTAGTTGGGTTCTTCATAAATGGGAGAGACTCCCTACTTTAGGACGGATGAATAATGTTTTATGAACATGCATGACCCCTTGTGTAAGGTTTAATCCCTTGTGTGAGGTCGCAGTCTATTGGGACTCTACTTGTTTATCTGTCTAAACATGTGCTTCTTTGTAGAGACTTTCTGAAGCGACTAACACATGCTGATGTTTGACAAATATTAACCTACTTTTAAAAGCTTCCTGCCTTGCAATTAAGAGATTTCCATTTAGGATTAGTACTCGGGGTTTTTTTTGCTAGAAGGTGGCTTTTTGTCTCTCCCATTCTTATGTACACACATTCGTTCATTCCAACTCTTGTCTCCTTTGACATTTAGCCAGTGTAATTTTTGGATAACTTCAAAGGAACTACTTTGCTAGATTAATCTCCTGCATTAGAAGTGGGCAGAAGATTTGGTTGAAGCCAACTCTCCCCCTCCCCCACCTGTTATTGCTGATAATTAGGGATGAATGAAAGAGGCTTGCTTGGAGGGAAAAACTGTTTGGGTGTGTTTTATCTTGTAAAGACATCAAATATTAGCCTTATTAGACACAGCAAATGGTAGCAACTATGATTACTTTACTTAAAAAGGCAACAGATAAGCTTTGAAATAAGAAGAAGAAACTATAAAAAGTAACATCACCGTTTTCTAAAAGAGCCAATTATAATACTTTAAAATGAAAAATACAATCAGCATAGTTTCAAAGTCAAATGAAGATTCAGAATAGCAAGAAAAAAATAAATTGAATGATCAGAAGTTTCGTGAAATGAAACATAAAAATGTGTAAAATATGGAGGAGAGAAAAGAAACATAGAGTAAGGAGGATAAATACATGTTTGATTAGAATTCCAGAAAAACAGCGAGAATGGAGAAAAGACACTATTTGTAGAACAATTGAGCAATTCCCAGGACCATGGGAAATATCAACCCTCAGATGGAAGCCAAGTATATCTTAAATAAAACAAAAAGGAATTCACAGCTAGACACATCTTAAGGTTTGCATCTTAGTGGAATACAAAAACAAACATAAAATCTTAAATCAGTGAGAATAAAAAGGCAAATTAGCCTCAAAGCATACCAAGAAAACAACCACACACAAAAAAATGTGTCATTAGAAAGGACTACCTCCAGTGAAAACGTATCAGGAACAAAGATAAAAATAATATTTGCAGAAAACAAATATTAAAAAGGTTTGCAAACAGTTCCTCCGTAATAGAAATTCTACAGAATTGGTTTCAAGCAACTTGTTACTAAAGGGAACGTCCCAGATGGAATAATGAAGATCCAAGAAAGACATAAAGGACAAGGTGACTGATATAATGCTAACGGTATGCTTGCTCGGGTAGAATTAAAATGCAAAATGTATAATAACTTGTAGATGTTCAGAGAAGTAAATGTGCTTAAAATGTCATGAGGGCCTTGTATTAGCCAAGAGATCGGTAGGTAGTGATCAGTTTTAGACAAAGGGGCATGAAGTGTGCCTGTTGCAAGTTCAAAGGCAAGGCTTAGGAAAGGAAACAAACTCATTCTAGATCATATCTGGAGTCTAGGTGAGAGGGAAAGCCACCTTCCCCAAACTTCAAGAGGCATTCTTTCCAGCAAACCATCCCAGGTTTGAGGCTCCTCTCCTCCCAGAAAGAAGTGTGACCTCTGCCTGAACCAAGAGAACTTGGGCTTAAAATAACTGGGGGTCATGGCCTTCCCTGGGCCTCCTTCCTTCCTCTAAGGCCTGAGGTTGCTCCAGAGCTGCTCCCCAGAGGACATTAGCCATGGGGCATGCGTTTGAGGGTCCCTGGGAAGACGAGGGCCTGCATTCCTAAGGCTGTGAGCGGAGCCCAGTCCCAGGGCCTGTCCCATGTGACTTGAGGAAGTGGCCTGGCTGATATTTCGAGAAGGACTAGGTCAAGGGAGTTGAGTCACTGTTTGGATGTGTCTTCTGTTGGAGAGAAGCAGTGTTTGCATGATTCACCGTCCACCCAGAGCCTCAGCCCCATCCCAGTGCTGTCCCCTAGTCAACTTCAGTAATGGGCTCCTTCACTCAACAGTTATTCATGGCTCACCTCCTATGGGTTCTGCCCTAGCCTAGGGAGTGCTTCTGATGCATCTTGGGCAATATTGATATGATGCTGACTCAAAGCGTTGAAATCACTGATGAGGTCCCACTGATAAATGACATTGGGGATTGTCATTGTGATATGGAATAAATGGGAATCGGCAGTGGAGGGGGGGAGGGGGAGGGCAGAAACAAGAGTTCCCAGAGACTCTAACCAGATTGCCCTTCTCTCACTTTACAGATGAGGACACTGAAGCTCAGGGATTGTCCCCTCCATTATCCCCAAAGAGTGAGCTGAGGCCACAGTCAGCTCAGTTGGAAAATGTGTCATAATGAATCAGTGATGTCAGCCATGGATGTATGGAAGAATATGGGGACCCATGGGGGGACATGGGGGTATAGGGGAGGGCATGGGGATGTAGGGGAGCGTGAAGAAAGGGGAGGTCAGCATCATGCCACTTGGTTCCCGTCAATGGCCTATTCTGAGCCAGTGCTGGATGGAGCCCTGGAGTCAGGAAGGCACAGAATCGGGCCCTGAGTGAGGGATGAGGAAGCCTGCCATAAGAAAACCTTCTGTGTGCTGTAACAGGCAGCGGCGGGCATTGCTCTGGGCATTAAACTCCTCGGAAAGGACTCAGTGAGCATATCTCACGTATTCCACATGTACTGAGGATTGCACGGAGTGATGCGAAGCTATGCTATTCAAACTGGGGTGTGTATGCCCCTGACTCCTTCCAAGGTCATCGGGGCAAGGAGAGCTTTCATTCATCAACATTCAGATCTTAACATCCACATGGACATTTCCCTAAAACTGATCTGCTTATGGGGGTCCTGGGGCCTCTCCAGATCTTCTCTCCCACCACCCCTCCATAATTGCCTTCCTCCCGAATCTTCTCCAAAAGTATAAAAATATTCCAGACTTAAAGGGATCATTTGAAAATATGTTTTACTGAAGGGAGCACACTTTTAAGGAAAAGTGAAGAGAGTGTCTGTAAGAAACATCAGATCCTTTACCGAATCTAGGTAACAGACTCACAGAAAGGCTGAGTCTCTCTCTCTCTCTCTCTCTCTCTCTCTCTCTCTCTCTCTCTCTGTCTCTCTCTCTCTCTCTCTCTCTTTCTCTTCATCTCTATATTTCTTTCTGTTAGAATAAGAATTGGAAAGTTACAAGGTTTTCCTTAAAATGTGTTATATTCCTAATATATAGTAACATAACTATGCATTTGAATAATATATGATATACAAGAAAGGATAACATTCAGAGTTGTTTGCACGTATGAAGAATTATTTTAGCTCAATTAGAATGTATGACAACATGTGTAGTGGCCAGCCTCCACGTGTCCCCAGTGGACCTCACTTCCTAGTATTCATACTCTATGCAGTCTCCTTAGCCTTGAACCCAAGCTGGTTGTGTGACCAATAGTGTAGGTGGAGGTGACAGGGGACCTTGGATGGCATTCTCCTTTGCTCTTGGGTCACTTATTATTTCACACTAATGGGAACTTTTTTAGAGCTCTGTCTACACTGCGCAGGAAATGTGCTAACTCGCACCCAGGGGGGTTGTGGCAGAGAGAAGACGAGTCCAGAAAGCAGCATCCTGAGGTTATGTAGGAAGAGACAAGTCAGGGCAGATGAAGGGTGAGCCCACTAGGGAAACTAAACTGTGTTTGCGAAGCAGATTGAGATGTCTCCTGGAAGGGCAAGAAGGGAGGAGCTCTTTAATGTGTCCCAATCACAGCCACCATGAACAGTGCTCATGGGGGAAGCCCAG